>DWJK01004345.1:0-12111 GCA_018248815.1 Croniades pieria auraria
TTACGTTTACTGCAGCCGGAGGACTTAAAAAAAACGAAGATTTTATTAAATAATTTAATTAATTAAAATTACAATATAATTTGAAACAATACTGATCGATTTGGGATACAGCTATTGAATGATGTTAGAATACAATTATTTAATTAAAGTTAAATTCTAAAATGCAAACTAAGATAACATGTTGTTTTGGGTCACGATGTGTAGCAATTCGGTGCAGCCGCTGTGTCATCGATCCTCCTGCTGGCTACGCATGTAACACCTCCACCCCCAGAGCAGCAACTATTTGAGCACTTTCAGTGAAAATGTTGCTGGTATGCTGCTGGATTCCCCGGGAACTGCATAGATGGGATGCACTTTATCTCCGTGTTCCTCATTAGAATTCGTGGATTTCGTCCGCTCAATGTAACGTCGGATGATGATGCCAATACTAAGTGCAACCGCACCGAGTATGATTGAATTCAAGGGTATCGTTGTATGATATACTAAAGCATTTGTATGTTTGAGTTCGATAGGGTTACGGAGAAGTATTATATCTTCTATATTATGAAGATTATTGAAATTAATAGAGTTAAGGGTAATGTGAGGAACATTCTCATCTTCTGTAGTATCGGGTCCATCTTCTAATTGGGTAATCCTTAGCGGTTGTCCTTTAATTTCGTCATTGGTATTAGTTATCGTGATGGTTTCTGTTCGCAGGGTGCACCGATATGGTACGGTGGCCAGATAGCTTCCCGATAGTGATATATATTCCTGACGTCCACATTGTAATTCTACCTTTGTTTTTCGTGGGAAGATGAGGGTATAATGCTGGTCATCCAGTTGTTCCATGGCCTCCTTGGTGACGCTGATCTTCGTTGGGTTGCATGACTCGTCGACTGATTGGTTAATAATTAAATTTTGAATACAATCCGGGTGACCTCGTGACTGATGGTTGATGTCTTCCTCGCAGAGGTAGTAGACCCCAAACTTCGGACATTCAGTCTCCATGTACACGAAATATTTCCTATTGGTTGCTATGAAGGGAAAAGGAGGTATGAATGTTTGTTGGAATTTATTGGGTACAATGGAAAGACGGAACAATTCATAGTTGTCAGAGGATACTACGGGGAATTTAAATGTGATCACCAATCTTTTATCATAAAAATAACTGCCAGGTTTAATGAAGTCATAGTAGTCTCTTAAGTCGCCATCTAGAATTTTATTATCGCTATAAATTTCTTTAAGCCTAATTACTATTTGTTCTAAATTATCGATACTTAACATGCTATGATGGGTGCTCGATGCACGAATGAATGCTAAAGTATTTTCTAACTTAACTAATTCTAAGTATAGGTCCTCCGTATTTTCACTAATTATTGATAAGAGTTGTGCAAATTTTGCAAACTTTACTTACGAGAAAACGCGTTTATCTAAGATTAATTTTAAAGTCTCATTTATTTTTACTTGGTTCTCTACTATGTTGGTTATTAGCTGTGAATGCTGGCTCGTCCAGGCTTTATTTAAACTTATATGATTATTGACCTCAGATAACAATTTCTGTTCATTATTAGTTAGCATTGCGATAGCACTATCATATTTTTCAGCATCCGAATGATCCAAGTTTCCAGTTATGCTTTTAATAAGTGACCCTAACCCATCAACTAGGCCTGTCTTTATTCGGTTAGGCAGTAAGGTTTTCAATTGGGAGTGTCTATCTTATTTAATTTGGAACTAAGGTAGTCAATCTGGAGTTCATATATGGATAAGGTATTATTGTCCAGTTTAAACCTAAAATAATCTAACTGGTTGTGGATGGAGGTAAGTTGATTTTCGAAGTCCGAAAGGTCTACATATTGTATAAAAGTATGGTAGTGAGATATAAGTTTGGTTTGTCCAAGTTTAAATGGTAGAAGTCCAGGTCCGCTGTCAAGTTGGTCCAGTCGTATCTCGGTTGCCAGGGTCAGATGGACGATCAGTATTAGTCGAAACCTGTAACAATTTTGATGTCTTAGGTACACGCTTGAGGCGAGACTTAGCGACAGGTCCTTTCTTTTTAGAGGTGTAAATATGTATGGGGAGGTCGGCAAGTACAGTGTCCTGGGTGTATCGAGGTGCTAATTTTTGTCTACACGCAACAGGATTCCTAATGAATACTTGTTGATCGGGCGTATACTGTAACTCTGGCTCACGATTTTTATTCCTATTTGTCATTAGTTGTGTGCGGTTAACTGTGGTAGAGTCGTTAATCAGTTCATAGACAGTTTTCATCTGATCACGATGCGTTAGGATGTATTGTTGCATTAAGTGTTCAGTCATGTCTATATCTAAAGGGTCCCTCGGGTCGAAGTGTCCTCTTATAATATCGTGGGGTCTACATTTAGTGAAACTGTGTACTGAACTGTTATATGCCAGTATCGCGTAGGGCATTTGGTTAACTATTGGTTCGTCCTTATGTCTTAGTTTTAGAATACGTAAATGTTCCAGTAAAGTCGAGTGAAACCTTTCTATAAGTCCATTGTCATTAGGTGAGTTAGCTAACGTTCGGTGATGGTTGATTTTATGCAGTCTGACGAATTCAGCGAAGATTTGGTTGGTGAATTCGGTACCATTATCGGTAACTATAGTTAATGGTAGTCCGTGATGTGTGCAATAAGTCAAGAGTCCTTGAAGGATACTGACTGCTGTCCCATCACGCAGATGGTAAGCTTGTCCATATTTAGAAAAGGAGTCAACAAAAGGTAGATATTTTTCAGTCTGTGCGGTAAATAGGTCCATATGAATAATTTCGAAGGGTTTAGTCGCTGGTGGTACTATATTAAATTGGGGATTAATGGGATTTCTGTCATATTTAGTTTGTCCACATATAATGCATTCATTTATGTATTTAGTAATTTCGTCTTTCATTTTTGGCCAATAGTAACGTCGGGAGAGGGCTAGGTAGCATTCATTAATACCTCTATGATTAGTTTTGCCTTCATGGTAACGCTTAATTATCTCTTGTTGTCTTAGATATTCCTTAATATCTTCTAACTCAGTTTTTGTTAAAACTAAGTTCATAGAGGAACTTTTAAAACTTCTTTGGAGAATAGGTATGATTGAATACATACCCAAAGGGGGTGTAATTTTAAGGGCGGTCTTAATTTTAGGATTAACGTATTCTTTTATGGCATTAATCACGTCTGGTTCTAAAGAGGATTCCGAAACTTGTATATGTGTTCGTGTGTGTGTCTCAAAGGGTTTCGTCACTGTCGGTCGTCGTTTAAAGTCACCTACAATAGTTAAACAGATTTGTCTATGGAATTTGTTAATGGGTTCGTCGGTTATCGGTATTTCTAAAATAGGGTCTTCAGCAGATGTATGTATTGTAGCGGTAGAAGAACCTGATGGTTCAGGTCTCGTTGAAACGTCTATTCCACATTCTTTTAAGAGGGACTCAATTTCCTCGTTATTTATTTGGACTCGTGATAAAGCATCTGCGTTTGTATTATACTTTCCTTTCTTGTAAATTATCGTATAGTCATATTCACTCAGTTTCAGTCGCCAGCGTGTCAGTCTTGAGTTTGGTTCTTTTAAATTCATGATCCATTGGAGAGGTTTATGGTCAGTAAGTATTTTAAATTTACGTCCAAACAAGTAGGGTCTGAAGTACTTAGTAGCCCATACTATGGCTAAAAGTTCCTTCTCGATGGTACTATAGTTCAGTTCGCTGTCGTTTAGAGTTCTAGAAGCATAACAGACGGGTTTATCAGAACCTATTGTGCCCTGTGATAGTACGGCTCCTATTGCTACGTTTGAAGCATCTGTCGTCAGTACGAATTCCTTTGTAAAGTCGGGATACTGTAATATAGGGTCATTAGTCAATAAGGTCTTACATTTTTCGAAACAGTCGATGTAGTCGGTGTCCAAAGATATTTTATTACATTTTTTTAAACACTTTGTCATTGGCTTCGTGACACGTGCGAAGTCGGGTATAAACTTTCGGTAATAACCTAAGAGTCCTAAAAATTGTTTTATTTCTTTAGTCGTTTTGGGCAAGCGATAATTTTGTACAGCTTTAATTTTATCTGGATTTTGTTTAATACCTTCCCTACAGATCACATGTCCAAGATACGCTGTCTCTAACTTTAAAAATTCACATTTATCCATCTGGACTTTAAAGTTAGATCCCCGTAATCTATTAAAAACCTTTTCAAGATTAATCATGTGTTCTTGCAGTGATGTACTGAACACAATAATGTCATCGAGGTAAACCAAACAGATTTCGTTTTGAAGACCTCGGAGTACGTTATCCATCACACGCTGGAATGTTGATGGAGAGTTCTTCAACCCCATGGGCATGCGTAAAAATTCGAAATGCCCATGTTCCACGTTAAAAGCGGTTTTGGATATGTCACCTGGGTTCATTTCAACTTGGTAGAATCCTGAAGCCAGGTCTAGGGTAGTAAAATATTGGCACCTACCAAGTTTATCTAAAACGTCAGTTATGTTGGGGATGGGATACTTGTCGTCAATAGTCTTATCGTTTAGCTTTCTAAAATCGACTACAAGTCTCCATTTTTGTCTTCCAGTAGCGTCGGCTTTTTTAGGAACTACCCAAATAGGTAAGCTCCAGGCTGAGTCGGAAGGTCGTATTATGCCCTGTTCTAACATCTTTTCTATTTGGTCTTTAACTTCCTGACGGTGTACAAAGGGATAGCGATAACTCTTGGTATAAACTGGGATTTCATCATGGGTTCGAATATGGTGTTTAATTTTGTTTGTGAAAGTCAGGGGTTCTCCGTCAATATAAAATACGTCGGCGTACTGTGCACATAGAGATCGTAAATTCGCTCGTTCTTCGGCGTTTAAGTGATCAGTACGAAGTCGATCTAACACATTTTTTACACGGTCTGAGTTTTGTTCAGTGCGCGTGCACTCAACATTACATACTTCGGTAGCTATTGGTCGGTCAAAGGGAATCAATATGTCTTTGTCTGTCATGTTCTTAATTTCAACTATACCAGTCTTGTCCGTCACTGTGGTAATGCACTCATGTATAATACAATTACACAAAAATTGCTCGGGTACATATACTTCACCATCCGGGTAATGAATGGGCATTTTAATCAAACGTGAGGAGCTAGCTGGGATTATCTCTTGTGGGTAAGGTCTTCTACATTTATAACGTTGTAGGGGTATACTAGCGAATTCAGTTAATAAGATATTATGTTTTAAGTCAATTTTACAGTTTTCTAATAAATCTAATCCAATTAATCCATCAAAATAATTGTGGAACTTATATATGAATAATTTAATGTTTCTATTATCATTGAACTCTGGAAAACTAGGTATAGTGATTGAATGTTCGTGAACACTTGTTACACGTGAATTAATCACTTCAAAAGGATCAAAATTCTTTTCTATATGTGGAAAGAAATCATTTACTGCCTCGGGACTTATAAAAGATTGGTTCGCCCCGGTATCTATAAGGAACTTTAGAGGTGGATTATGAATTTGAATGAAGGGTAATTCTTTTTTTGATTGCAAATTTAGCTCTATTTTGGTTCGACCTCGCGAGAAACCTTCGGAAAATCCTGATCTTTACTGGTGGAAGGTTGGGGAGATTCTATTGAAGGATCGGGCTGTGGAATATAATCTTCATAGTACTGAGGGTCATTTCCGTAAGTGTATGGTTCGGTCTGATAGTCGTAATAGTAATTATAATAGTCACACTTTGTGTAGTCAGGTTGCTCATTGTAATAGTCAGAATAGTAGTCGCCGTAGTCCTGTACGTGGTTAAAACGAAAGAGATACTCGTTTTAAAATAATTAGATGGAGGGGGATTACCATGCCTTTGCCAATCATGTCCTGAAATTTTTGGTGTCATGGGCTTACTAATAAAATGACTGACGCCACTCATAGGTTTAGGACCATAGTTGTTAGGTGGCGGGTTCCTAGGCGGTAACCTAAAACCAGTATTATTATAATTCGGTGGTGGAGCCCTAAACATTTGCTGCGTACGGGTAAATTGTCCAGGTATACCTTGTGATGGGTGGTTATGTCTAAAAGGCGGACGCCAATGCTGGGGTGCTTGCATTGGTGTAAAGGCAGGTCTTTGCCAGCTTGGTCCAGGCGGGGTTAAACTAAAACCTTTAGGCATAGTATTAAAATCTGTATACGGTACCTTAGGTGTTGGTTGGGTGAAGCCTGGTGGTCGCTTCTCAGGTGCGGTATTATTTCTATGCTGTAGGTACATAACATTTAACTCCTCTTGGACAAATTCCAGAGCCTTCTCTATGGTATCGGGTCTCATACACCGTATACGTGACCCGAGAGGTTCTTTCAAACCTCTGACATACGCCTGCATAGTTAATTTGCGATATAGTACTCGCTTGGCTTCTACGGTTGTACCCACGGTCTCATGCAATGAAACGTATGTCATGATGGTAGTGAAAAGATTCTGGCATCGGTCATAAAACTCTTGGGGGCTGTCGTTTCCCTGAGTTACAAGAGATAAGTCATTGTAGAGTGCAGTTTCGTCCCTTTGGTCTGCAAAGTTGTTAATTAACACATTTCTAATGCCTACCCAGTTTTCTGGTATACCGTTTGAATTAATAGTCCTAGCCGCGGCACCGGTAATTTTATTTAAAATGCCGTTTATTAAACATAAATTGGATAACTCGCTTCCTGGATCATTTTTTATGTATGTTAATACAATTTGATCACAGATTCGAATGAATCTGGTCAAAACGTTCGGATTGCCATCAAATTCGGGTACTGGGCGGAGAGCCTTGAAAACTGTATCTGGGTCCATTATTAAATTACTATCTAACGCTAAATCAGAGTCTACTTTAAAACTTAACAGAGATGAATTACTTATATCTAAGTCAGAAACGTTTAAATCCCTATTCTCGTCTATTGTACTGTTCCTATGAATCTGTCTTGAGGAGACAGATTCTTCCCCGAGTTTTCTTGGACGGAAAATGGTGGGAAAAGGAAGCAACACTTACACAGAAAAATTTCAATGCACTTACATCTGTTATCTGCCTCTACTTTTCCTTTGTGGTGCGTCGAAGTCTGGGCGCTCCTCCTGGTCTGCAGCGGGTCCGTAGATCTGGATACTCGATGATGGTGCTTGATAGCCACCCGGGTGACTCGCGACGTGTTTCCCGATATGAGAGAGACTTTATACCGATCGCGAACCGGCCCGCGAGTATCCTACCGACTGCGCCAATTACGTTTACTGCAGCCGGAGGACTTAAAAAAAACGAAGATTTTATTAAATAATTTAATTAATTAAAATTACAATATAATTTGAAACAATACTGATCGATTTGGGATACAGCTATTGAATGATGTTAGAATACAATTATTTAATTAAAGTTAAATTCTAAAATGCAAACTAACATAACATGTTGTTTTGGGTCACGTAGTGTAGCAACTAGGTGCAGCCGCTGCGTCATCGATCCTCCTGCTGGCTACGCATGTAACATGTTCGCATTCCTGTTATTTCGCAGGTGTTACCGTAGGTGCGCGTTTATCTGTATTTTAAATAATTGTAAAATAAATCATTAAAAGATTAAACAACACGTGTTCAATTTTTCCTCGCAGGTGTTACCACAGTTGCGCCTTATCAGTCTCTCAAATAATTGCAAATTAAATTATTTAAAAGACAAACCACACGTGTGCACGTCTTTCACGCAGGTGTTACAACACCTGCGATGACTCACAATCCCTTGCAAGGTAATCGTAGTAATATCATAATATAAATTCAAACAATGATCTAAAAATAAATGCTATTACGCCGATATATATTATTTTCGTATCAGTTTCTTCATGATGGTGACACGATATATGTATTATCATTGATATTGGAAATTACACTGTTGTTATACTCGTAAACCTTATAGATGTGGCAATTTTTGTAATTTAAATTGATTATGATATTTCCAATAAACTCAGTAATTTCATTTGTAGTCCAATGTGTAATTAAAAAGCTAACAAAAGCTTCTTTGAATTCTATGTTTCGGAGCTCTTTAATAAAATCAACTGGTCTGACTTGCTCTGTACCAGTAATCAAATATTGTATGTTGCGTACTTCTTGGCGTTTGCTACGTTCATAATCTTTAATAGAAGGCGAAAAATACTGATCGAAAATTATATCTACTCGTGGAGTATGTGTTGCTGTCAAAATGGACATAATTTTTTTAGAAATATTGCCAAATGTTTTTGGAATGTTTTTCATAGTATGCAATAAATAAAACCCATCAAAATAACAGCATCGAACCGTTCTGGTATTTCGTTATTAGGAGTATTTGCTTGTAAAAATTCAATCATTGCTGACTTTGCAGTTGTATGGATAGTTCCATCTTTATGACGAAGTGACATCGATATTGTGTTCCATTGATAGAGCTAATAAGCGACCAAATAAATCACGTTGGACACGGATTTCATGAACTTTATTACCAACTTGGATTGTTTCTTTTTTTTTTCGGAAGCAAAATTTAGGACTTTCACTTGTGAAATTTTTTCTTCGAATCTCCCTGCGTTTGTTGAACATTCAAAAATAAACTTTTCTTTCAAATTCTCACCGGTTTTTAAAAAATTCAATAAGTACTCTTGTACTGTGTTCGAAGCTACTTTGCCATTACCAATACTATAAAGACAATTATCATCTAAATGTAATTGAAACGGATTTAAAAATTGCTCGTAAGTATTAATAAATTCCATAATTGTGCAGAATTTCTTTTTATAGCGTATTCTTCTAGATCCGCTGACACATAATTTTTCCTCTGTAAACCTGTCACGTCAATGGTATAAGATATAATTGTTATTTTTATATCGTGACTGCCCATCGCTGCCGTGTAAAAATAGAATTGGTAAATTGAATCACACCGGTTAATCTTTTTCCTGCATCTGCATTAAAGGTTTGCTCAAGGACTAAATCTATTGGTTGTCTAGAAGTAGTAGGAATACACCGGTTCTGGCTCACTATCCAGAAGCGGTCAACTGGTTCTGACTCATGAGTCACAACCGGTGAACTACTAGGTTCCTCCCAAAACTTAAAAAAAAAAATGTTTGGTGTCAAATTAGGGGTTTTCGACCACGCCCGATCGATTGCATTGATCCGTTTTTTGATATCTCTATTGGATGCAGAGATAGCTTTCGCCATAATTACGCTCCTAGTTCGTTATCTCATTACCTCATTATCTCATTCAGTCGTTGCGGCCGCTCGCGCGCTTCATGCAACATTCAAGGAAAGGTATGCGTTTTTATAATAATAACACAATAGAAATTTTTTTTTCTTACTTCTTTATTTTGAACCAAAACAACGCTTAAATAATTCGAGTATTTTCATATCGTTCAATAACGTATCCTCTCCAAACAAGTGTAAAAATTCGTTGAGCGATTTATCATGATATCTATGTATAGTACAAGTACGTGAGACTATATTCTCCACAAACAGAAGAAGAATCGTGCTGTATTCTGTATCTATTAAAATCCCAATGCCTTGCATTTCTTCTCAAAAAGTCTTTATGATAACCTGCCGGCGGCCTACCGTATGAATCAAAATACTGGCCGAAACCATTTCGATCTATGTGTATGCCTACCCAGTGCGAGCCGGGCTGAGTGTCAGGATCCAAGTTACTTATTATGTAGTTTGGAATTTTTACATAGAGCGGTAATCTGTTTGCTGCATAGACATTGTTACTTAGGCTTGAATTAATCATATGTAAATATTTCTGGATCTCAATTGTATTCATCATGTGGACATACCATTCATACAACACATTTACAAATGACGAACCAGTCAAGGTAGCACAGCATATAAAAGGGATAGGTTTAAGGGGTTAGGTGGGTTTCAAAAGCTCAAAATAGGTACATTTTTATGAATTTTTTTTTATTTAATCAACAGAATATTTCATTCCATCAATTTAACACGTAAAAGATACATATTTTATAAGTAGTTTGTGAAATTTTCATTGAAAAATATTGAAAATTAAGGCGTGGACACGTCGTCTCCTATGACCCCTCAAAAAAAAGTTCTCTCGGCGTAGTCAGGATAACTCATGACAGATTCATCTGAAATGCAAAAACCAAAAATTTTCTGTTAGTAGATGTTTAAAACTCGTGCTTGGACGAAGGAAAAAAAAAAACAAAAATTACATTTTTGGCGGCGTTGAAAACAAAAATCCCTTATTTTGAGTAAAATTTGCACCCTTCATGGCCTTGAAAAATTACTTGGAATAGAAAAAAAAAAATCCTTCGTTCAAGCACGAGATAATGTTATTTTGAAGAAGTGTGCAAAATTTGAAAGAGATCGTTTCATAAGTTTTCGAGAAATCGAGACTACCGATTTCAAAAATGTAGTTTCGAGAAAAAAGCGATTGAAGATTTACATTCAAATACTATATAATAAAGTGCCTGCTGCAGTGGTAATATCCAAAACATCTTTTTGCTCTTGTCTGCGACGAACTCTTGCTTCTCGAGTCTCAGCGTCAGCTTTTTTTTCTGCTGCAAGTATGCGGCTTTCATCCTCTTTTCGTGCGTACTCGTGGCTATTTCGGCCAAGTTTTAAATCCATCCCGTGCATAAACAGTAATAATGCGGCAATTCCTTCATTATAAGTACCGGCAGCGACATATGCAGCAATGTCGACTATTTTTGATCCAGCAGGAAGAATTTTTGGCGTGATTTTCCAAATTAATTGGTTTACGCTTTCGTTGTTATTTTGCGTAAAACCACCAACGCATCGCTCCCAGAGCTCTTCCTTGCTGAGTTCTTCATAAATTGACTTGATTGCTGATGAAACATCACTTGGTAACGGGTCGTAATCATGTTGAAATGATGATAGAGAATTCATAGCCGAAGCGCGCTGCCAAGAGCACCACGATTCAGGGCCACTGGGACATTTATCGTGCTGCGGATTTTTATCTGTGGAGTTGTAATGAAGGTAAGTTGCCCATATTGCGTCTTTCATCTTTTGTGCCGAGTCACAGTTTCTTCTTATAGCTAATCCGTAATAAACTGTTTATTTATCAATCAATTTGCCGGTAAGTTTGCCTTTACCAGAAAGAATTTTTTTTTATTGTTTTACCGGTTTTAGTTTCTTTTATTTCCACTGTATTGTTGACCAAATTGCGTATTATTTATTATATTACCGCACTTCACTAAAGTTGATAGTGTTGAAAATACTAAAAAAAAGTCTATGGCATACTCAAGAGTAACGTCTTCTGGCACGTGTATATTTCGTCTTGACTCCTCAGTTTTTTCGCAGACGTGCTGGTGAAAGATTTCTCGTCTACCTCTGCAGTCTTAGGGTTGAAAGATTGTCTTCTTTTTTTGGGTCTATCTTTTCTCTGAGCACCCGATGCTTGATCAGATCTTGTAACTTTATGCATTTTTCACAAAATTTATAAAACCTCGATAAAATTCACAACGAATACTTATAACTTCAAGTAACCTTGCAGTTCGACTGACAACGTTCAACTAAATTCCAGTACTAAAATAGGTTAAATAATTAATTCAATGTGACCATAGAAAGGGAAAGAAAGGAGAAAAGGTAAGCGAAAAGCAAGGGACAAAGACGACAAACGAATAATAGCTAAGCAGCTGCCTCGATATACCTGCCTCCATATACCTGCGTCACGCTCGGTTATAGCCTGATGTGTGAAACATCCAAAGGCTATATCTCTTAGAATATGACTCGGATCGTTTTAAAATTTTAAAGGAATATTCTTAACATATTCAATTATAAGATAAGAAAAAAAAAATTCGATTTATTGAAATTTTGAAACCCACCTAACCCCTTAATTGTAATGAAAGGCCATAAGTTAGTATTATGTTATTTTTTATTACTGATAGACTTAAATCTATACAAAAGTTTTACTAACTACTATAATCTACGGTTACATTACGATTCTTATCAATTTCAATTACATTATCAAACTCTGCATATACAATACAGTTAATAGTTTCGGTGAGAGTGGATTCAAACCGAACTTCGAGTCTTACACTACCATGCCTAATAAGATTCCAGTGAGACATGGAGTTTGATGACAAATCAGGGGTTAGATCAAACGCCAACAGACAGTAACCTTTCGCATATTGCTCTCTGGATATACCATTACCTTCGTTTAAAAAATGCATACC
>DWJK01004346.1:0-12111 GCA_018248815.1 Croniades pieria auraria
GATCGAGGCGTGGCGTGCTATTGGAGAGGCAATGTCCAGTAGTGGACGGAAATAGGCTGATAATGATAATGATGATCTAGTTCTTATCATCAAGCCACCGTTATCATTATTTTAACGTTCCACCGTTGGATATGAATCTTCTCTCACATGAGTAAAGTTAGATCCATAGTCTGGCCTTAGCCAAGTGCGGATTAATAGACTTTCGCACGCCTTACACGTGTGAAAAATTGTGTTTCCTTACGATATATTTCGTCACCGTAATATGCAATGTTAAAAATGCACAAATTTTTAAAAAGGTGCCCCTACCAGGATTTGAACCCAGTACTCATGTAACATGTATATAATTGTTGACAAAGTGTGATAAGAGATACGTGAAGCGTTGTAGGATGCGTTTTAAACCACTACGCCACTAATGCCCAGTACATCAATATAAAGAAACCGCGTCTTACGTTATTTCTTGCGCTTTGTTACATATAAATACATTTGTGTATGAACTTTTACGTAACAAAATTCGAGCTAAAACATCTTGTGCAAAGTCAATTACATGTTCAAAAGAGGTACAATTCGCTTTCAAAAGGCCTTTCTAAAAGCGATGGGTATTATGAAACGTCTGGTATTATTATAAATTTTATTTTAACACAAAAAGCGTTTCGGATGTGGTTCGAATTATTGTGAATGGTATCTGGTTGTGAAGACGTTTGGGTAACTTCTCGGCAGACGGTAATCGACTGCTCTGTTGGTTTAGTGGTTGAGACTGCGGAATCAGTGGTTGTGGGTTCGAGTTTTAAACAAATGATAGATTTATTTGATGTACGTATTTATGAAAGAACATGATGAAATCAGTGATAGTCTAGTGGTTAAGAATTCAGCCTCTCACTCCGAGGGTGCTAGGTTCAAATCCATCGCACGCACCTCTTTACGAACGGTGAAGGAAAACATAGTGAGAAAACCGGCACATCTTAAAACTTGAAAAAAAAATTTTTTTTTCTAAGATGTGTGAAGTATGCCAACCCGCCCTTGGCCAGCGTGGCAGACTATGGCCTTAACCCTCTTAATACGAGAGAAGACCCATATCCCAACAGTGGAATGACAAATGGGTCGATCATTATTTATTTTATATTTATTTATGATAAAAGAATGTAAATCACTTAACATGTAGACGGCTCGTGAACACCACATGTGAGTATATAAGAAGAATAAACTAACTGATATACTATGTATGTACGTACATAAATTAAATTAATGCAATAAATACGTACACAATGATTACATACCTTAAATATGTATAACTTATATGTGATTACTACAAGTGTAAAGGTGCTGCTACATCTGTGTAAACTATGGCACTTTATTGTGGCAATCGGCAGCAACTCGAGACTGCCGACAATATTATAATGTCCTATAGCGCAATATCTCGCCATTTCAAATATCAATAAATTTTCGAAAATACCAAATCTAGGAATGCCGACACGACTTTCACTCCATTGTTTAAAATATTATCGCGCTGTTGAATACGAACGAATGAGCCTTTATATCTAAGGTAGGAAGGACATTACATAATACCACGCCCGTAGTCCCCCAAGGAAAAAAGGCAAAGGGTTGCTACACCCACGTTTAACCACTTGTGTTCATGTCCCAGGGAATAGGGCGTGACTCTATTCTAGCACAAGTCCAAACTCCGAAATAAGTTTGAGAATATAAAAAAATAACATCGCGCCTGTAATACCCGAAGAGGCAGGTAGAGGGAGTGGAACACTTGCACGTCTCAACAGAAACGTTTACCTCCACAATGAAATAGATGGTTTGCCGATTGCTACACATCAGGCACAGATCCAGATTCCGAGTCACTACTAGACATTTATATATACTAGAAAATCTGAGTTAGTAAAATCCAATAGTACCCAACCCAGGATTTGTACGCAGGACCTCTCGATTAGTAGTCGCGCTTTCAACCATTCGACCAACGGGGTTAAAAATATCAAGATGTAAAAATCCAACTATTAAATAAACCTTTGAATCCGTAACAATTACAACACGAAAACAATTTGTTCATCCCTTAAACATACGTTGTCTATGATATCACATTGCATGAAAGATATTTTAATATAAGTACGAGAAATAAATTATAACGTAACGTCACGTCTGTAATCCCCGAAGGGGTAGACAGAGGAGTGTGGTACATTCCCACGTTTCACGAATTATGTTTACGTTCCATGGAATAGGTGGTGAGCCTATTGCCGAACACCGGATATTATTCCGGTCTCCGAGTCACTACTCGAAATTGTAAATTATAAAAATCTAATAGAACCCGACCCGGGATTTGGACCCAGGACCTCCCGAACGGCAGTCGCGCTTGCAACCACTCCACCAACGATAATTAACACGTGCGTCTAAATTGTCCGATTCAGCGTTGATTAAAAATATTTGCAATGTAAAAACCCATAGCATCGAAACTTACCAATTTAAAAAACTAACAACTTCCAAACTGTTTACCTAACGAGCTATTAAAATTCTAACAAAATTCATTTACGAAATTTAGTCTGTTAATTGTAATAGTATTCTTCCTGTTACCTATTTAATTCGCTACTTTATGTAAAATGTTATAAAATGCACCTGAAATCATCTAAACTGGTTAGCTAATGAGCTATTAAAACTGTTAAATTCATCTCCGTTATACACTCTCTATATTGTAGTAGTATTCTTCCTTTCAATTATTTCACTATCGATTTTATGTAGAATGTCAGAAGACTCACCTGAACAACAGCGTCCAGCGTCATCCTCTCGATGTCCACATTGTAGAAGTTCAGTTGTGGCACGTGTCTCCTCCTCGGCCGGATGTCGTCGTAGTACGCGACCACGTCGTTGATGGACACCACGGGGCAGTCGTCTACTGTACTGCACCCGCTGCTCACACCGTCTACGCCACTGTCCGAGTCCCCTTCGCCCCCGAAACCCTCTTTCGAATCGCGCCTATCCCCATAGCTTTTCTCCGAGCCCTCTTGATACCCCGACTCGTTCATTTCATCAGGTGTCACGATTTCAGGGATCTTGGTCGTGTCGTATTCGTAACCGACCTCGTCGTCGATGATCGAGTCGTCGATGTCGGCCATCGTGTTCGTTTTAAATAACACTCTTTTGTCGGACCGTCCACTACATGCTGGTCTGCCCACCCCGATCACACTGCCAGCGCCCTGCAACAAATATTCCACTTAGCTGTTATCGGAACGATTAGCCTGATATGAACGATTGATGTAAAAGTCAAATTTGCTTGTTAACTGTATACATATATGTATGTATCTTTAAGTGCTATTCTTTGCATTGTAACTTACATTTGCTTAAGTTCTTTGAAGTATGTTTAAGGCTATTTCGAATTTTGCGTTAAAATGTTATATCTTGTATAAGTATTATTTTGGATTGATACCTAAGGCTCTTAAGGTACCTACTTAAGGCTTTTGCGTACATCGCGTTTTCATTTTATGTCTTACGAATAGAATATAAAGTGTTTTTCGAATATCTATGGATATTTGTGTAATAGTAAGTACGTTATAAATAATCAAATGAAGAATGGAAAATTATAAATAAAGCTTACTGAAAACACGCAATACATGGAGCCGCAAGTAAATAATTCACAAATAACCTAGATACAACAACATCATCAGAAATCAAACAGTCATTGTTTTTAATGACAAAGAAACAACACAAGACGACGTTAAATTTGTTAAAACGGTAGCGGTTAAAGCTTTTGATGAATCGCACTTTTACAAATATAGGACAACAACCTGTTTAGAAGGCTTCGCAAAATCAACAATTTGAAATCGTACCAGGGACCTGAAGCCTGTTTACCTGAAGCCTGTTTATCTCTTCAATTACGTGATAAAAACCAACAATTTATTTAGGTAAGAATTTATTTTATACAATAAACAGTTTCGGATAACAAACAATAGAAGTTGCCGGCATCGGGGATTTTTATAATCATCGGGAGTATACAAACCACAAACAACAGTAATGTGCTCTCGATACGAAATTGCGGTAAATAAAATAAATGTAACACGCAAATTGATAAAGCTTTGTCAATATAAACAGCGAATACTATGTACCCAAACTTTATCAACTAGAAACGACGCGCGACGCTGGCGCGGCCGATGTGAAAATGGCAACCAATTTGTTTGAATCACATTTAACTCTTGTCGTTGGAAACGTCGACGACGCAAAATTTTGTAAAAAACTATTGTATGTCCACATTTTCGAAATAAACTCAATTCTATTCATAAATCCATTACTGTTTCTTGCCTTCAGCGGGTCCCCGCAGCCCTTATCAGGTTGTCGATCCATTTATTACTAGGCCGGGGTGTTTTGTGATATTTGGTGGACGTCTGTATCCACCGTATGTATGCTGAATTGAGAATGATGATGATAATGATGATTATGAAGATTCATTATTATTCATCCATTAATTTTAGCATTTCTATACCCCAAATAAAGGTGACGTGATTTGTTAAACCCAACTAGAAATACAATTAATTTCAGTCACATCGGTATCGTTCATTAGATTGGTGATAACTATTACATAAGCATTATTATTATAAAATGGGGAAGGCTGTCAATAACAGTTCTCAGCGGCATACTGTTTAACGAACTGGAAAATCCCCTTCCCTATAACTCCCTAAAGTAGTGCGGAATATTGTTCTCGGATCATAACTATATTTAGAAATGTCTAAGTCACTATAAGCGAAATCTAGAACAAAAGCAATTTTATCGGAGCCTGTTGCTCCACTAAGATAACCGCCATCAACTCCCCAAAATTCCAGATTCCTTATATTCGCCCCCCTTCCCTTCCTACTCTTGTCTCCAATCCAACCCGCCCACTTATCTAGGTGGTTGTTTGTTTGGCTATACGCTTTGTAATCTCTAATACTCAGCGAAGGAAGAGACTGAATATTTCTGGCACACATTATAATTTTTAATTTTGCTTTTATACATTTGTCCTTTTGTGTCTATACTGAAATCAAATTTCTTTGTCAGTTTAAAATTAGTCCGACGTAGAGTAACCGAATATTAAACAAAATTCTCCTTTCGTGGCTTCATGATCATCTTCAGACTGTTCCGGTCCGCTACACTGGACTTAGACTTCGCCCGTAAGACGCTCCTCATTTACTCCTCTTTCTTTTCTTTCATGGTTTCGCTCAGTCAATTCAGTTTCTTCAGCTTCAGTTTAGAAGTTTATTGAGTTTTTTTCACAGCTTAGCTCAATCAAATCAATTCCATCAGCTATTCGTTTTCAAGTATCTTTCGTATCTTTCGCGACTTGTGGCTTAATCAAATCAATTCCTAGTCAAGAAAACCTAAAAACAATGAAAACAACTTTTAATTTCACTGGCAAAGGCGAGACATCCGACTACTTTCGCTATTCGCAACCGACCCACTGACCTCGTCGGACTTCTAGACGCGAGACTGGTTTACTAACTAGCCACCATATAAATCGTTATAGTGACCGGTTCTCGGGCAGGTGGACCGCGTCCTGCTCGCTTTGACGGGAATATTATTACTCGGACCTAGTACGAAGTATAAATTAAATGTAACAATAACACCTGTATGTATTTAAACAGCTTGTAAACTGAATATCGTTAACTATATATCCAAATAGAAAAGATAGATTTTGAAAGAAAATGAAAACAATTGGAAACGCGACACGAAATATGTATCAACACGATGACATACCATGCTATATATTTCTTGGGTACTGTGAAGTTCAAACGAAAAACAACATAAACAAAACCGAATATATGTATACATAAATTACAATATTGGTAAATAAAGCCGGAAATATTGGCAGGAAAAATATTAGAAGTTCCGAGACTTTCGAGGACGTATAAAAACATTGTTAGGAAATAGCAATGTTACTTTATTTAATCAGTGACATCCCTGACAGTCATAGTCGTATCCGCTTTATTACAATATTATCATGCCAAATACATCCATCCTTACAGATTGGACGTGCTTCTTAAGACATGGGGTCAACGCAGAGGCGTCGTAGGGCTGGTAGTTCTGTACAACGATACTCCTGTGATACAATACAGAATTTAAACGTGCAAGCGATTAATATTCAAGATTTTTTTATATAGCAGAGCATATTAGTCAGATATGCTTAGCCCCAGCACTGCTAGGTCATCCACCGCATAATCTAATTATTTTCCCTCTACAGATATGACTCTAGTCAATGAACACGCCGTAACTATTAGAATGTTTATACTGTTGGCAGTATGTTCTCTAAGGCCTGTGAAATCGGCGAACCTGAACCGAAAAGTAAAAGGGTTGAAAAAAATTTGGTGTCGTTATTCAAGAACTACGTGGACTCAAGGTAAGGGCATAAAACAAAGATGTTGGAATCGTTTAAAGCGCACAACTACCCCATATTTTATATTTTACTAGTTGTGCCCCGCGGTTTCACCCGCGTTCATTAGAGAACAATCTTTTAAAAAACGATTTTAAGAACATCACTCTATGATCACCAAGAGTAAATATAGTAAACTATTTTAAACAATTCACACAATATCTTTATAAATTGTAGCCTATGTGTTATTCCGATGTATAAGCTACATTATTGTAAAGTTTCATTAAAATCCATTCCGTAGTTTTTACGTGAAAGCGTAACAAACATCCATCCATACTTACAAATGTTCGCGCTTACAATATTAATAAGATGTTATGAATACTTACATTTCAAAATTAAAATAAGACACTTTCAAAGAAATAACTCACGATAATTAATGTTTATATTTAAATTTGGCTTTATTTCCCATAATTATTTTGATAGACGTCAGTTTTAACCGTAAAAGGACTGAAGTCCCGATCTGTTTATATCTACATATGTACATATATACGAGTACATATATACCAAATGGTTTTCCATTAGTTCTATTTTTCGTTTTTGGATACAAAAACCAAGTATTTTTACGCAGAGATCCTGTTTTTGAGTACTAATAGATTCTACACATTACATTAGAACGTTTAAAAATAACAGCGACTCATCATTGCGTAGCTCCAGATTTTCTCTTTTAGTCAAAAGGACATTGGCCTGTATAAGAGAATTTCTAGAGAAACATTGATTTCTAAAAGAAATGTGTTTATTGCGATGCGGATTTAGTATTTAAATATAGTCAATGGTGAAGATGATGATGACGATGATGATGGTGCCATTCCGAAAAATCACGTGAATTAAGCCGGTACATACATAATCATGAACATGGTAATGATAAAAAAGATGGTAATGCTGATAAACATGACCAAGACATGACCAGTTACAATGACCATAATAGTAATGACAATGTAGATGATATTTCAGTGTATTAAATTTTATTCAATTAATGTTGTAAATTAGAAGAAATTAGTAACAAAGAAATCTTTTCCTTCGCGTAAAACACCGTTCGTCGCTTGTGTTTAGCCGTTTGCTATCGGGCAGGGAAAGCTGCAAAGCTGTAAGTTAGAATCACCTTTATATATGTCACACATTAAATGTGACATCTCCATTGGGAATCCCGAATTTGCTTCGACACTAGAAGGGCACAAAACTGTTCCAGAACTTTCAAGGAAACTCGTCGCCTATATCCTATAATTCCTATTAATGCTACATATATTACATAATGTGCTGTTTATATCAGAAATCAAAAACGTTGATGATCAGGGCCATGAGTGTTTTGTTTTTGTACCGTTATTTGATCCATTGCGTAATGAACTGCCTGCCAAATTGGACATTGCGGATTTATTTTTTATGCCTGCATGTAAAAATATCTTCATACATAAGTATGTATTTCCAATTATATACGTATACTGATTATGAAATGTCTGGTTATTACAGTACAAATAAAATTTAGGATTAGCGCGAAGTTTTTAGCAAAACTGTCAGTTGGATATTGACACTAAAATTGTACGGCCTTGGAATATATGAACACAAATGGTGGTAGATATATATTGTGGTGGAAGAGAATTTTAGATATGAAACATATCATTATAATTATGCGAGGTGTCGGAAGATATCTTTTTATTTTTTAAAGCTGTATATAGAATATTAGTTGTTAGGGAATTCAAATTGCGAATTATTCCTACCGAATTGATAAACATATACATAAATTGGCAAAAAGCAATCTAACTTTTTTGTACAAGATTGAGCCGTCTACAACGTCGCTCTTCCAGCCAAACAGATATTTCTTACAACATAATGTATTAATCAAGTTCATGAGAATTTGTTAGAGAAACTGTCAGTTGATGATTGCCACTAAAATCGTATGACCGTAAAATGCACTTAGCACTTGGTGGTAGTCATGTGGTGGGAGAGACTTGATAAAAATCGAGAAGAATCCCGCGATGGATTAAAAAATATCATTAGTATTTTCTTTTGATCTAAAATTTCTCGTCGAAGAACTAGTTAATGAAAACGACGTACATTCTGCTTTAGAAAAATTGGCAGACGTGATGTTTCCATCAATCTCATTCTAAAAAGAAAGAGAAGACAGTAAACGCTACATAACAATGATTATAATATAAAAGTGGCTAACTTTTCTATTGCTACGTGTCAAGTTCTGAAATTCCACGAACCAAAAGATCAAAGGTGATAAGACGAATACAGATGAAACCTGACGTATTCGTTCACAGCTTACCAATTCACTATTTCTTGTCATTTCATCATCACACATGAACAACAGAGAAAAGGAAACCATACCTAACAAAACACACTCTCTAACTTTGTAAGAACACAAGGCTTTCTGATAAGCGCGAATTTCGTCATTCATATTGTTACAAAATAATAGTTTTCCTCGACCTCACGGATGACCTCAGAACATTGAAGAGAAATGTTCGGGTCGAGGGATTATTCGTACAGTAATCAAAAAGACGATGAAAATGGTGAAAGAGATGCGAGGTAAGTACGAAGCTTTATAAATATAAAAATAAGAATATCACAACAATTGTTCTCTAATTGTGAAAACAGCGAATGAACGTAGTTATTTAAAAATAAATCTGTTTCGTTGTACAAAAATGTCTGGTCAGTTTAATTCGTGGTAAAAAAGTACCTTGAAGTTCTTTTTCCAACTTCGAGCAAGAGAACGAGTAGCGCAACCGGAGCAAAGGAACCACCTGCGCAAATCCTTAGTATGATGATAACCTGTTAGTGGATGGATACCTTCGATATTGTACCAGTGGTAAAAAAAAAATATAATAATAATTAATAAAAAGGAAAGTGTAAGTATTACTCGTTGAACTGCCAGAAAAAAGATTTCGTTAATTTGCGACAGCCACAGTTACATAACATCACGCCTCTATTTTCCCGAAGAGATAAGCAGTGGTATAATACTGCAATTTTCCACCTCTTATGTTACTCGTCCCATGGAATAGAGGGGTGAGTCTATTATATATTTACTACCATATCAGAGAGCAACAGTATTGTGAAGTTCCATCGAAATATCTTCAAGTGTACCTGCGTACGCCTTCCGGTTTCGAAAGTAATATTTACGAGTCCAAGCAATACTTCACGTCATCTTGTTCTGTATAAACCGCAAGACAAACTCCTGGAGTTCTAGGTTTTGTGGGAGCCCTATAATATCTGTTCATAAATTTTGATTTATTATTGACAGGTATTACGAACACCTTAAGAAAACGTCGATGACGTCAGTACCTATTATTATTGCGGTAATACCCATATTAATGTCAGAGAAGAAAAATAAAACTATACGAAGACTTAAGGCTAAGGTGAAACCTGTATTAAGTGAAAAATAGCCCGGACTGGATGTTACTAGACTAGGACATCTTGCATGTGCCTACATATAAAACATCATAATTATTAATTCTAGATCCTTCGACGCAAAATGGCATAAAAATTAGATGGACCCATGACCTGATCAGTAGAAACAGTTGAATAAAACAGGTAGATGTTGATGATGATGAAATAACGAACAAAAAATTATTTTAGGTTAGGTTAGGTTAGGTTAGGTTGCTTTTCGAATCTATAATAAAGTCTATATTAACAGAATTTTAGTAAGCTAATAACTAAAAACTTTTTTTAATAACTAAGTGTCTTTCTGCCTCTACATAATTGAGTTTGCTTTTAAATTGCAGAACAATTAGAGAAAAACAAAAAAATTGTTACGTATCCAACGTGATTTATCCAATATTATTTGTGAGTAGTCTCCTAACCACCACGACAAAACAGGTTCGACAGACCTGTTCACGATTTAACAAAATTTTATCATTATCCCCATCTCAGCATGTTTAGCATGGCTATACAAGTATTCCCCTAACCGTTTCATCAAATTAAAATTTATGATTACGCAACTCGCCATTGACTCATTATATTATTAACTCGATTCTTCCTCTGTACCTCTGTAATCGCAGTAATCCCCGAAATTAAACGATGAAAGAGTAATTATAAACTCCTTTCGAGGAGATAAATCGTCAACTTAATGATATTACAATCCGTTCAAGTCAACGGATTGTAACAAGCGCGCTCAAATTACTTTCCATGATAACAATACTGGTGCTTCCTCCTGATACCAAAAGACAAGGACGGACATTGGAGTGGTATCACTTGTTGCTGGAAAAACGCCCTTGGCACACTAACCGGGTCATTGGAATAGGGCCACCTGTTGCTGTAAGTGCGAGAGGGACAGCACGATGAGCTGGAACGGGATGGACGTATAGCACAGATTGCGCGAAATGGAGTCAATTTTTATGGCGGGACTATGGAAATGGCGGCGGGGTGACGTTCGTAAAACGGAATAGTCTCGAGACCTATTAAAACCTCAGACAATTATATAAGATATTTAAAAGAAAGAAAAAGCAAGTAAAACATTAATTTCAAAACGAAGAGACGAAGGTAATTAGGGGGAAAAATATTTATAGATATACATGCTGTAAAAACAAAACTGAAAGGCATAGCTTTCGCTTTATTTAAAGCTACTCGTTTGTAGTGCATTTATTGCAATGATATCATCATCATCATCAGCCTATCTCAGTCTACTGTTGGACATAGGTCTCCCCCAATAAGGGTCTATTAAGTAGTACGTATCTTATAATTTGCGTGGCAATGATAATAAAAACCTTTTAGCTTTACTTGTATGTTATATATAGATGGCTACTAAGATTCGAACCCCAAACGCCCGGAACGACGGACCGAAATCCAAACCACTACTAACTAGCCCATCACTATTTACCATATGGGATTCCTTTGGATAAATTACATGTCCATCATAATACAAATTTAATATTACCATTAATATGTTCAACTTAGCCATTTGTCTATCATTAGAACTAACATTAAATTATAGTATTGCCCACAATCCAATCTACACCTTAACTTCACGTAGTAAGGTTCATTTTTTATTACTCAAAATAATTGGCATTACGCCACGAGAACACAAACAGCATCGGACGTGAAAAGACTTCAGTGTGAATTTGCTCACTTATATTTAACGTGGCCCGAAAATCGTTCAACATTCCATCTTATTTTTTCGCCAATAAGAACTATGTAACGCGCCTTCGTAAAATGACAGAACTGTACAATTGTTGTCGAAATGTGGATCAAATCGTAAGGAGCCAAGAAATCCACATTCAGAGCTTATCTTCACGTTATATTCGAAAGAGGAAAGGTTCCATTATGCAATAGAATGCATGAGAGAATAATAATACCAGTGCACGTCACGTGAGCACGGTGCAGCGTAGAGAACGGTCGAAGTAAAACAACAGTAAACGAATTAGAGTTCTCAATAGGTACTATAAAAATGTTTATATTTTTTTGTACTATACCAACATTCTATAAGCATGTTTGCAGATTGCCTCATAATAATTTATTCTTAATATTGGAAATCTTAATTGACTAAGGAGTACAGCCAGAACTTGCATTTACTACGCCCTGATCTTAAAACTGGAGATAAGCTGTGAAGGCCATTTAAGGCCGGAACAAAAATGTAAGGAAAATGATTTAAATAATCAATATTGAATACTGTGGACAACAGATCAATATAATATATATATACATACATACATACGTATATGTACTTTTCTTATGTCATAATGTGTAGGACGCACTCGTTGAAGACTTTTGTCTTCAAGCTTTACGATATC
>DWJK01004347.1:0-12111 GCA_018248815.1 Croniades pieria auraria
AAAAATAAAAAAATTAACACCATGCCTATAATCCCCGAAGGGGTAGGCAGAGGAGTGTAGTACACTCCCACGTTTTACCAGTTACGTTTGAGTCCCATGGAATAGATGCTGAGTCTAGTCATCGGGAACAATACTAGATTCCGAGTCACTAGTAGAGATTATAGATTAGAAAATTCTAATAGCGCCTGACTCGGAATTCGAACCCAGGACCTCGCAATCGGCAGTCGCGTTTGCATCCGCTCGACCAACCAGGCAGTCAAATATATACTAAACAGATCTCACAAAAGTATTTGTAATATTTCCAATGGCTTCTTCCACTCCATTCGAGTATTTTTAATATACTACTTAAATGAATTCTTGTATACGTGTGCTAAAAATACATTCGTTTAGTAGAGTCTATTTTCAGTTTTACACGTGTGTGCGCTTACACACACGTATGTACAACACGTTATACACGCCACCAAAGAGATATGTGGTACTCCGTGCGCTCTATGAAGCCCATAAGGAACCCGGCTTGATAATTAAAATTTCAGTTTTTACAGCTATGTTGGGTGGCCTTTTAAATTATTTGCATTGCAAGCATATCTTTTTCTGGTTCGACTGGGCATACCCTAGCTTTGCCGTGACGTTTGTGAAATATGGGCGGATGTATTAAAGTTTGAGGCGTTCCGTTGCTGATCTCAGAGGTGGTAACGAGTTTGTGACGGATTTCAGATTTACATGCACTGAGGTATGTAGCCACCATTTAACATCTGGTTAGTTTCGTGCTGGTTTTGTTAGATCTGTTTCATAAGTTGGCATATTTTCGTATCATCATTATCAGCCTATTTCCATCCACTGCGGGACATAGGCCTCTCCAATAGAAAGCCACTGAGCTCGATCTTCAGCTCGTCGCATCTACCTGCTGCCAGCTACTGCGTATGACGCCACTCCACCTAGATTTTCGTATACAAGTATGTATTTATTATCTTATAATTTCTTTGATAGTGCCATAATGTTGAATATTATAAATCGGATTATTCAATACTAAAAATAACGGACACTAAGAATTTTTTTGGATGCTCTAGACAAAATGATTTGCAATGTCTCAAAAATTCAAAATCTGCTATTTAAGTGTAAATTTCCCTACAATTAGAATTATAGTCCCTCGCCAGGTACCTTGCGCGGCAGGCAGGGAACATCAAGTGCCAAAAATCCTAACAGATATAATAATATGAAGTTAAACTACCTTTAAAATAATTGGTAATTTTTAATTCAAGTTCGTTTGAATTCCCACAAGGCGACGTCAGTACGTCTGCACCTACAACTAGATAATATATTCCTTCAAAGTAAAGAGAAATTTGAACATAACCTCACTGCACTTGCTGGAAGGCAAATTCGTACCAAGATTGCAATTTACCTTGTGGCGCTTAAATAACTGATCTATTAGATTCTGATTAACTCTGAATACATATGAGTATACAGCACTACAGAGCAGCTCAATGTTAAACTTAGTTTCAAATATTACCGTATGATGTAATGCATACGTCTGTGTTTCGTTTGTACGAGAAGGTAATTCAAGCGAATACATATATGACGATTATGTATTTTTTTCCATGTTATCTAATTAGACTTTGATTTTATAAGCGACTATGGATGACGTGTGGACTAAGCATCGTGTGACGTTGCAGTCTTCATTCTAGGACCGATAACCTTTCGAAGTGATAGACATTCATCGGAGTATGCTTTTTGTGACCGTTACTAGTTTCTTTCACACAAAGCGTTTTCCTTACATCTGTATTACGAAGGCGATCGGTGAGTGTCAAGCGTTATGTGCGGCGTAATGACCTCATTTCGGTTGCCTTTTTTTTACTTTCATCGTTTCTCTTACACAGCGAATTCTCGCTTCCGTTTACAATGTTAGTGTAATATTAAATTGCGAAGGAACTCTTTTTTACAAAAATATAAAACCACAAAGTCAGATAATGAGATACAACAGATAATAAAGTTTATA
Source organism: Croniades pieria auraria (assembly GCA_018248815.1). NCBI lineage: Eukaryota > Metazoa > Arthropoda > Insecta > Lepidoptera > Hesperiidae > Croniades > Croniades pieria. The sequence continues at coordinate 1,994 of DWJK01004347.1, forward strand.
TCATAACCATAATATCTCAGAAATCTCGTGAAGCCCCGAATTTAGAGCTTACAAAAAGGCTTAGTGCTGCATCAAAGCCATTTTGTGCTGTACTTCAAAGGATGTAACGTTACCCAAATTTAAGAGGATATAACGGATGGATGCGAAACTAACTAACATACATGTTTTAAACATTAATGTTGAGTTTTCACATAATGAAGAAATTTTGTACCAAACTTAAGTCGAATTAAATTTTTTTCTATTCAACGTACGGAATAGCATAATAATATTTTCTATGAACTTAAACCACCCATTAAAATAAAGAATACAAAATTTGAAAAATGAAAGAGAAATCAAGGAATTTATATGCTTCCTAATGCCCTGACCTCGAGATATAACGTTATGACTATTACCATTAGGTGTAGTGAATAACAAACACTAATTGAACTGACTGGCACTAACAGTCCTATTAAGATTATTACATGTCAGTTGGAGATCGGTTGCAGAAGTCTGTGAGAGCCGCGGCTATCTATAGCACGTTACATAGACATACATACATACATACATACATATTATGTTATCTATACATATAATAAAACTATAACTGGTCGTCTGTACATAGCAAATATATTTAAAAATTCATAATGGGGTACTTTTTTCTATACGCAAGAGAACCCAAAACAATGTTTTCTCATTTTGTCTGTTTGTCTGTATGTTTGTACACGCTAATCTCAGAAACGGCTTATCCGATTTAAATGCAGTTGTCAGAATTATAATGTGATGGGCTTCACTTCATTTAGTGTTTTTTTTTTCATATAAATCGGTTGACAAATAAAGAAGTTATGTGAATTTACTTTTTCAAAACTTATGAAATCTACGCGCACCAAGTCGCGGACACAGCTAGTTGTTTAATATAAACCATATTGATATATATTCTTAACACATAGTACACGACTAAAGTGATTTCTGGTTGAATAATTTCTACTTTGACCAGACAATATTTACTTGAGTTTAAGTTCAAGGTTTCGAAGTGCATTTAGTAGAAAATACAAGATAAAAAGTAGACATTTGTTAAAATGTATTACTGGTCAAGATCATGCCCAGGACTTAAAGTATATACTCGCCTTTTAGTGTACTACCAGATAGACAAGTGCTTAGGAAATCAAAATTGCACGGTTAGGTTGCAAATTCGCAAATAAGTGAACGACATAATACTTGACCCTGGACTATGTTACTATATGGGATACAATTGTCAAAGTACTCACCTTCATCCCCATAAATATGCACCCATTTCTCTGTGCACACAGCTGCGATCCACACGAAGGTGGAGAGGCCCACGAGGATCGTGCAGGCGAACAGGATGCGCCTCTCGATCACCAGCGCCTGCAGGAGGGGCCTCCGTTCGGCGCCAACGGACGACGCCGTCGACATTTTATCAGTCTCCATGGTTCCTGTAAAGAGATACTTCATAAATAAAGATTTGTAAGTATTGAGATGTTTGGTACTTGGTGCTCTGTGCCTAAGCCGTTAGTAATACAATTATAATAGCAAAATAAATAAACGAAGCCAAGCAGAACTGTTGATGTAAACAGAGCGGGCGGTCCTGATGTAAAGGAGATCGGTCGCCATATTTAGTTACCACGTTCGTTGCTACGTTCTTTCTAAATCATTGAAGAACTGGATTGACCCGTAGCGAGGAATGTACAACATTACTAATTTGCTCATTTTAGTTAATAGTTTATTGCATGTATGACGCATAATGTAGTTACATGATCATATATGTACTGGCTTTACTCACGTATTTTTTTGGGGTGGCCCACCCAGTTTTGAGCCTATACGAGGCCCTATATCATGAGCTCCCATCACACGAGGTCGCGGAAACATTTAACAGTAATTTGTAGTTACTTTTAATAAACCATAGTTTCAGCGAATCATCCTCGGATATACGACAGATATGATATTGTTTATTTCGAGTGGTGTATATGAAAACATGACGACAAAGCGTTTCACTGGTAGCTGTCCTGGTTCGTTCGACGATGCGGTGACGTCACGCCGCGTTTACGAGCGTATGCTAATACTCGGCGTCGTCAGTTTTAATGCTTTGCAACTGTTATTTCAAACAACGTATCCACTGACCCCGTAATCATGTGACGAGGGATAGCGTCTTTAGTATTTTCTTATATTTTCTTAAGATTTGTGATCTAAGATATTCATTTTTAAGTCCTATTTAACGATAACATAAAATATTTCGATTATGCCGGCGTTGATATATTATGATAGTAGCGTTTTGGTATTCCCATGTTTGTAGTAGCATGTTCATATTTTCATCCTGTGCTCGTCCAGCGTTGGGATTAAAGTCCCTCATTTAGAGGGGATTTATGTATGTCCTTTAGTGGATTAAGACTGGCTGATTATGATGATGTATACATATTTAAAAGGCGTTATTTCTTGAAAGATGTTTCTCGAACGGTTTCAGCACCCTCTGTATAATATGAGTTAGGTTTTAAAAAAAATATACATATTCGTTTTATATAATATGTAGGATTTTTACAATATACTTGAAATATATCAGTTTTTGTCGATCAGTGTGAATATTTATTCTTTATTTAAAGGTATATAAATATCTGGTTTCGCCATGAATTCACGCAGATCCGACAGGGAGCTTCTGTACGGAACAAACACTTTAATAGAGATACAAAGAAATGCGTAGAAAGGGTTTGTTTCTTGTTAATATTTAATTACATGTTTTGAACCTGCACGTACTGTTATAATGATTATGTATTTCGTATATACATGTATATTAACAGGCAGGATAACTTTTTTTATTTGGTAGATGTGGTAAATAATCAAAATTAAAAAAAATTAAATGTAGAAACTGATTTTGACGTATTAAGAGCGATGATTGTCGTTCCTAGACGTCAGATTTCAAAATTAAATTGAAATGAACCTGTTTTTGAAAATGGTAATAGACACGTGTTCTACAGACGTCCTGATTACTAAGTTCAAACAACAAAGTCGTGAGCTATACTAGTACAGTAGTATTGACGACGCGTAGAACTGACCTCTTTCAAAATTTATGCTTTTGTTATGATCTCAAAATATCATACGAAGCATCTCAGTGAAATATTATAGTTGTTGCACAGTTTACAGCATGAATATTACGTAAATATCAAACTGATACAGATGTGAGTCGATTAGTGGCAACAAACGTTTGACGACTGCAACGAAACTGTTAGATGACGAAATTTCGCTGGGTATTTAAAGCATAAATAAAAAAAATCGTTAACCATTCAGGAAACAGAATATATGGTCGGTAAATACGAACTTGATGTAGGTTTTCTTCGGAAATTATTTCCAGTGGATTGGTTTAGATAAACTACATAGAGTGTGAAGGCTGCCATTCCGCATTTGGTTAGCGTAACAGACTGGTCTTATCCCTTCTTATGGAAAGGAGCGACCCAAGTCTAACAGTAGAACGACAAAATGGTTGATTATGACAACATAAAGCGCAATTACTCGTTTGACCATTAGCATATTAACATGATATTAGTTACCAAGAATTGAACAAACTGTGGTAAAAAAACAGTATTGGTCAAATACTTTGATGGTACAATTTCAACTTGGCATATATTCAATAGCTCCAAAACGACTCCACATCATAATCCTTCAAGTTACCCTCCACGATGCGAAATTTAATATCCATAGATTCATAACTTCATGCATACGCGCTGGTTCCGGAAACTTTTAACTACGTCATTACCCAGTGTCTCATCTTTTTGAATGTGTAAAGTATGAAAACGTTAGGAATATAGAAGAAGCACGTCAAATCTGTAAGGATGCAGATATTTCACATTCGGTGCACACTGCTTACACCGTAAGGAATCTGACGTGCCGATATACTCGTAAAGTTAAAAATTATTATGCGTCATATTTTAGCGTAAACAGATTTCTATCAATCAAACCATAGTATCCAGAACGTGCGGGTTATATAGCCACTAATCAAACAACACTGCTTGATTGCTACACTCCACTCACATCAATGACTACCTTTTACACTCAATATAGCAAATTTAGAAAGTGCCACTGACGGAATTGTAGTTGTTATAATACAATTGTAGCTTAGTGGTTAAGAATTCAGCCTCTCACTCTATACAATATATGTCACTATACAAAAGTGCGTTTTAAGTTTAAATATCACTTGCTAACGGTGAAGGAAAGCATCGTGAGGAAACCTGCATATCGTAGAATTTATTTTTAAAAAAATCTAGCGTGTGTGAAGTTTGCCAACCCGCACTTGGCCAGCAAGGCAGACTAAGGCCTTAACCCGCTCAATATGAGAGGAGACCCCTACTTCAACAGTGGAATGATAAATGAGGAGATTATTAAATTATTGACTTATTATTAATTTTACACTTAGAACGAAATACACCATCGCCGAGCTATTGGTCTAAGAGTGTAATTTATTGGCTCACCATCTCTATTTGTAGCTCGTTATCGAGCCAAATATTCCAATCTCAATTTCTTGAATTTAATATCAAGAGGGACAATGAGCCAACAAATGGAATTGATAATTTATCTGTAAGACGCGTAGCTTAATATTATGACTGCTTTTATTTACTACACCGCTATACTAGTCTGTGTTGCTCCAATCAATCAAACCATTGTGTTTCTCCGATGGTTCAAACATGGGTAAAGAAGGATAGATGAAATAATGACCAAACAGATATACAATGCGAATGTCGATGGAAACAGATGCCGAGGGAGACCAACACTCAACTCTCTTGATCAAACACATCAGATTCTATCTGATCATAGTTCAAATATAAGAGTCATGACTGTTGAAGAAGCACGTCAGGTCTATAAGGACAGAGAGATTTGGTTATCAATGCCCTATGTCTACCTGTAAAGGTTCCGACTTGATAATATAGATAATGGCGATGAGCCCCTGTTGTGTATTTATACCCTAAAGCTAATTTCATTTCGCGCATGTGAACATGTCACGGATCGAATTATTCATTCGCCCGTAAAAATGAACGAGTTTCGTTGCCGAACAGACTGGAAGTTTTAATTAAAACGATAGAAGTTTCTAGAATTACTTCTCTCTCAATAGCAAAAGTGAAATGTGAGCTGTGCTCCATTGTTCCAACTACTTGGAACTTTCCACGTCTTATGACAAACGCTGAATATATTACAGAAATGATGATTATCATCATGATTGTTTCAATTCTATTTAATTGCTTGTACTTTCTCTGAATAACAGACTTCATATACATGAGATAGAGAAATTAGAAAAAGGGCGATACCATATTCTTTCTCCCCGCAGGTTTCTAGGTGCTAGATTCTTCAGTGCAGTAGTTTTAAATTAAAGAGCTGAATGCTTTATTAAGGCGAGTCTCAAATTACTCATTAATAGCTTGCAATATATACCAACATGTGAAATACAAGAACTTATCACAACATCCGTGGACCCGAAGACCGGAAGCTTACGTGTCGCTTAAGAAAGAGTAATTATGAACATCTGTTCCCGAAGAGTGTAGTCACGTGCAAATCAATTACGCCATGGATATTTTATTGTATAATAGTAATGTGTTTAGACAATAACTCTAATACGTTTCCTTCTTTGTAGAACATGGGAATCTTGGGACAGTATGGGTCTCTTGGCACCAGCCCGTGTCGGAGGCTTGGAGGTTTTTTGAAACGTAAGTAGATTGCAGCTGACTACAGTACAATGTCTTAGTAAATAAAGCGGTTTTTATTCAACATTTTTGTTTGTCTTTATTAATGTCAATAAGTCCACTGCCGATCGGGAGGTACTGGGTTCAAATTCCGCTTAGGGTACTATTGGGTTATTCGAATTTAGAATTTCTAGTAGGGACTCGGAGTCTGGATGTATGCTTGGTGTATGGCAATAGGCTCACCAGCTATTCCATGGGACGTAAACATAACTGGTGAAACGTGGGAGTGTACTACACTCGGAACTGTAATAAATGATCTATCAATGGCAGGGTTACATAGGTATAATGAAATGATTAAAATACTATGCGGTTATTACAGTGTGAGCGTGTTGTGCGCGGCGTGGCGTGCCACGTCGCGGCTTCAATATTGCGTCGCATTAATATCGATTAAACATTGTCGTGTCGACACGGTCATAAACAAATACCTCATGCTTCACACTAAGGCGACTGGTAGACGGTAAAACACTCCGCGTCTTAACTGCAGGTGTGGGTATAAACCTAGTACAAATTACTTATGAAAGCTATTTGGTGATTTATATCTGTTTAAAAAGTTATCCCTGTACCCTTTGATCGGCACAGCACAGTTATCAACACCATTATTTTACTATCATGCCAGTTCCCTTATGGGGTAGGCTGAGGGCACCGAGTGTCAATTATTTCTATCTACCGCCTATGCGCGCCGGTTTCGGGGACCTAACTGTACCAAATCGTCCAACAAATGTAAATGTTATGATAAATATCTCGCCAATATATTTTTGTGCAGCAGTTTTAGAAAAGTTTACTTTCTATACGGCTGTTCAAAACCCGTGCGATTCATAATTGAACTGTGGAGCGGAGTAGAGAGCGCGGGCCGAAGGTGCGCCCTTTATACATAGTTCCGGAGGGAGAACCTTGAGACAAAAGTGGGTATTGTACATTAAAATGAAAATATTAAATAACGAAATAGACATACACAAATAATATTCACTGTTAATAAAAATACAGAATTTATATAATATTAACACATTTTATTATTTTCAAATTCGTATCTGTTATGTTGTGAATCAGTCAACACGTCCATACTAATATTTAGCCCCCTTTTTATACGATTTTCCAAACAATAATAATTCATACAAACACCCTGTTGTTAGTATTATTATTATTTAATAAAATATCGAATTTTGTTGGCATAATGAGACTCTAAGACCTAATATTTGCAAATTTGCTGGAAATATTCAACACAAAAACTTATGTATGCAGCATAACAAATTATACCTTACAGAAACTAGCGCATTTCATATTTTGAGAGTCGCATAAGTTTATAGTACGACATGCTGGAAGAGAGGCATTCATCATCATCATCATCATCAGTCCTCTCCCGTCCACTGCTGGACATAGGCCTCTCCAATGGCACGCTACTGAGCTTGATCTACAGCTCACTCTTCACTCCACTGACATTGAGAGAGAGGCATTGTAAATACAGTATTCCAAAAAATTGTTCACAATTATTATGAATATTTTCAGCTATATGAGTTTATTGCTAAAACAGATATATGTGTTACTAAAGGCAAGAAATAATATGAAAAACTCTATTATTAAGCAAGCCCTTATAGCCGCGTTCATTTTTATAAAAATGCTTTAGGGGCCACGATCGACGCTTTATTAAAAAGAGTGCCGAGAGTTTATTGTGACGAGTTCTGCTCTCTCGGTCCAACGAACACGTACTCTCCAGGTGTGTAGAGTCGGCGAAATGGGTAAATTGGATTAATAGTATTGTCACGTTTATAAAGAGTATGTATATAAATGCAGTGATAGCCCAGTGGTTAAGAATTCAGCCTTCTCGTTCCGGGGGTGCTGGGTTCAAATCCATAGCATGCACCTCTTTACAAAAACTGCGTTTTAAGTTTAAAAATGACTTGCTAACGGTGATGGAAAACATCGTGAGGAAACCTGCGCACCTTAGAATTTATAAAAAAAAAATTTTTCTGAGTTGTGTAAAGTTTGCCAACCCGCACTTGGCCAGCGTGGCAGACTATGGCCCTCTCGTTATGAGATGAGACCCATATTCCAATAGTGAAATGATAAATCGGTTCATTATTATTATATACATATATGTATGTATGTATGTATATAAAGCAAATGTACTTTACGTTAATTTAGAAATACGTATGAAATGATAAATTAAAATCGGAACCTAAATTTCAATGATTGCGTATTTTAAAAGACACTGATGTAACCGGTGATGTGTAAAACATGTAGAGGGTAGAGCGAAACTCTGTCTTCGGAGCCCAAGCTACCTGACCTGCCCGCGCTGAACTCCGCTACACAACAGACGAGGCTCCGACGTCCAGCTGATGGCGGTGTAGAGCAGCCCACTTTAGCATGGTTAAATGCGCTGAATGCAGCAGCGTGGGTACTGCGAGAAGCTGTGCTCTGCGAACCTGAACCTGTATGCCCAGCGTGGAGATTATGAACCAATATTCCCTTTAATAAGAAAGGCTACATCCAGCGATGGACTGAGACAAACTGATGAAGATGACGATGATGATGATGTTGCAAGTAGAAATATGTTTTATTATTTTAAACATTTTCTTTATATGTACATACCTAACATTACGCCTGTAATCCCCGAAGGGATAGGCAGAGAAGTGTAGTACAATGGAACAGGTGGTGAGTCTGTTGCCATACATGGGTTGCCATACATACATACATATGTCTATGTATATATATTTTGAAAATGTGTTTTAGCCGTTATGTACTTTCAAGGGATAAAAAACTGCTAGAGTAAAATATTTTTATTTGATAACCCATTACATACAAAGGTTCGCGACGCAGATGTTCTCGTGTCACGTATTTCCCTTTCCGGGTTCAATACGGGACGCCGGGTGCGCGAAATCGCAACACATTTACATGATGGTATCAGCCAGAAAATTGTAATCAGTTTGTGTCAAACTCAATCTCGTAATGCTAGTATCGTGTCTAATCCTTGTCTGTTTGTTTGTCACAAAACAAGGCAATGGCGGTTTATTATTATACAGGAACTGCTAGTATTGTTAGTTATCAGACACAGGTCCCAAGAGATCCTAATCAATTCTGATGGAATTATACTCAAGTAGGATATTTTTGTGTTCAATTATTATTTTTAATATAGAAATTTTAATAAACGTAATATCACGCCTGTAATCCCCGAAGAGGTAGGCAGAGGAGTGTAGTACATTCCCACGTTTCACCAGTTACGTTTAAGTCCCATGGAATAGGTGGTGAGCGTATTGTCATACACCGGGCACAGATCTATACTCCGAGTCACTACTAGAAATTTTAAATTAGCAAAATCCGATAGTACCTGAGCCGGGGATTTGAACCCAGGACCTCCATATCGGCAGCCGCGCTTGCAACCACTCGACAAACTTTAATACCTGAAATCAATAAGTCCGATCGCGAGTGCTGACGTTAGCTGCGAGTTACTAAGATCTGTAGTAAGCTGTTTTGCTGCGCATCGACATTTACAATTGTTATTCACTTTTGTAAATTACGATTACAGAGAGAGTGAGAGAGAGCGAGTTACAGACTGCTTTCAAAGTCAATTAATTTATTTATAGTGATTTCATTCTCGATAAAATATTAGATTTAGTTGATTTCTCTGATATACATATATGGGCAACGCTTGTTACATTTGATTAGATATAAGACGGTCCCTTTTCTATGGTACGCCGTTTAATAACACAGGTGAATCGTGGGAGTGTACTTATTGCCTCCTTCTGCCTACCTCTTCAGGGAATACAAGCGTGATATTATCAGACGGTGATTTCAGTTAATAGTTTTGCTCGACATGAAGACAGCATTAATGCCGAATTTTATTGTCTATTGAAATGTAGCTATAGTTTGACATGCTATTACTGGACTTATATTCAATCACAAATTTCTGTTCGGAAAAGATGAATGTATGACGTAAGATCTTCATTAATGAGGAATTATTATTGATTTATTTATAGCGTAGACAGATACCGTAGTTCTCTTGTCAACCGACTGACAGCCGAGAAGGGCGGGCATATTGATAACCGACTACATACGATTGGCAACCGAACTTGTACGAACTCATGAAATCAGTGCGGGTCTGGATAGAAGTTTGTTTCAATCTATGTTCAATTCAAGGGACGCTCCCTGTAATAACAAAACACGTTGAGATGGTCACAAAGTTTATTTTAGATAAACGGTGCATGTTCTTGGTGACCGAGTACAGTCCCACACAGCATTACGAATTGAATGTTTAAATCAAACAGTTAAACTCTCTCGATTCATTTCCCGACCAGGCTTTAATTGAATGAAGAATTTAATTTTCTATTATGGTTTTAAATATTTTTATGCTTGTAACATCATGACTGTATTTCCCGGAAGGGGTAGGTAGATAGTACTCCCACGTTTCAC
>DWJK01004348.1:0-12109 GCA_018248815.1 Croniades pieria auraria
TGAGAGTGTGCAACAGAATCCGAGGCAGTCAATTCCGCGTCGCTCACAAGAACTTGGCCTGTTGCAGACCACAACATGGTGAATTTTGCATCGTGATTTGGCTCTGCATCCATACAAAATTCAACTGACCCAGAAGCTGAAACCAAACGACCATAGGCAGCGTCATTCCTTCCATCTACCCGCCCTTAATGGAAAACCCTATATGACTATTGCTCACTCTACATCCTTATGGAGCTGACGCCTCTGAACCTGAAGTTAGCACATGTATGTTCCTAATTCATTCTTTTCCCGAAAAAAACTATTTTTAAGTAAAAAAAAACGTAACATCTTGCGTGTAATCCCCGACAGGGTAGGCAGAGGAGAGTAGGACACCTTCACGTTTCACCAGTTACATTTACGTCCCATGGAATAGGTGGTGAACCTATTGCCATATACCGGGCACAGATCCAGACTCCGAGTCACTACTAGCAATTTTAAGTTTAAAAAATCCAATAGTACCCGACCCGGGATTTAAACGCAAGACCTCCTGAGACACTCGAGCAACGAGGCAGTCGATTTTGAAGTACATTAATTATTTATAAAATGCGCCTTTGGTAAATAACTGTGTCGGTTACTGTGATATTGTCGAAACTACAGAAAATGTAAAATAAAATTTCATTTAAGATAATTATTAATTATAAGTATTGTTCCTATAAAATGTCTTTTTTAGTTTATTGCTCTATAAGAATGGACATGTTTAAAAGTTGTAGATGACATATTTCAATAATTAATTAAACCTGTTGGACAGATTTATTGTATTTTAAATACAACGCATTAATATAAATAATCACTCATAATCTATTTAAGGAATATTGACGTAATTATATTCTTTGACACTCTTGATATTACGTAATACTTGAATTGTTAGATAATTGTATTTGGTAGGTATTTTGAAGTGTACTAGAAAATATCCGATAGGGGTACACCCTTTATTCCAGGGAACGTATAATATAACAGGTGAAACGTAGGAGTACCAGTCTCTACCTAACCCTTCGGGGAAATACAGGCGTGATGTAATGTATTAGAAAAGGACAGTGGGTAGCTAGCGAGGTTTTTAAATCAACTTATTATCTCATCGTTCGACACCCTACCCCCACTCCAATTGATGGAGATGTTTTTTACGTGGGGCCGTATTGTCTAGATGGTAGAGACGCGTCAGAAATATTTTCTTAAAGTACGTTCAGTAGTTCTTGCGACAGGTGCGTTACAAGTGCGTTCAAGAAAATCGGCACAAAATATATATATTTTTTATTATTCAAGTAATTAGTCGTTCCTTACAAGTCAAATATATTCAAGTATCAAAATTTCGTGCAGTACTTTTTGCAGTTTGCTTCCAGATTTCTATTTTTTATCAACGGTAAGAATTATTTTTTATATGTTTAAATCATTAAATCGTGAATGTAACACATTGGGGTTAAAGATAATTCCGAATGTGTAAATATAAAGGTAATTTCACTATTATCAATAATTTTTTAAAGTCCCAAATTCCCAACTCCTAAAAATTTATAAGATCTCTGATGATATTATTGAAAATTAAAATAGTACCTTTAAATTATATAGATGCTGACAACACTGAAGTCGGCTTTGAATTTTGACTCGTAACTAAATTTTAAATTATTAACGCAAAATTAACTAGCACTATATTTATACAATTTATCAACACAAAATTTATTATCTTTGTATTTATTAAATTATTAACACAAAATTACTTTTCACTATATTTATATACAATTTATCAACGTTTCTTTTACTATTACAATATTTATACTGTTAATCAACACAAAATTAACTGTTACTATACTTATATAATTTATTAACAATAAATTTATTATTACTAAATATTTTTATATAATTCATCAACACATGTACATATGTGTCTAAATAAAGTTAAAATTTAGGTAATTTGGAATTGTGAATTTTAAATTTAATACACAATTAATAATTTGTTACCAACACATAAGGCCGGTATACATGTATAATTATTTAAACAGTAACGGACTAATAAAATACGTTACTTGAAACCTAACATGAGATATTTGAAATACAAATACTATTATTATTAGTGTCCTATGACTTATTGATGATTGATTATTAGTAATCTTCTATCAATGCAATTTTTTTCTAATAGTTCACGCCAGAAAAAATATGGCGGACACATTTTTTCAATTATAAAGCTGTGTGAAGAATAATAAGCGTCTAAAATGTAGTCTGTCAATAAATAAAAAAAGTTTGAGAAATATTCATCATTGCACAGGCTATTTGGAACCGAACCGGGATTAACGCAAGTGCATAATTCATATATGTACATACATTTGCATAAGATTTGGTTGTAATTATACAGCTGGCCACCTGCCACACGTCAACCTTCCTGGGGAATATTGTTGTTGGTTAAACAGATTACTCATTAAATGAAGGTCACTTTAAAATGACCTTTGTATTTGAATAAGTACAGTGCAAAAAGTTTGAATATAGAGCACGACTTTATATTGCGGTAAGATATTTTCGGCTGGTGTAATCAGCAATAATTCGTCAAGGGGTAGGAAGGGCTGATCGGTGGTGGGTGTGGGTGCGGCAAGAGGGCGCAGGGCGGGGCGCGGGTGTGAGTTCCAGCGGGGGCCGGGGAGGGCGCGGGGCGGGGCCGGCACGCCCGTAGCGACGCCGCCGCGTCTGGAACCGTGGCTCTCATTCCGGCCGCGAGCACAGTGCCGTGAGCACGTCATGCGCGTTATTGTAAGCACTTCGTACGAAGTACACGCACGCCGCGCGCGCAAACGCTCCCGCGCGCAAACACGCGCCAGTGATGTTACCGGCTCGCTCTGTTGTTATGTGCCATCGGTTCGATCGTGAACGAGTGCGGTTCCATTTATTCCCGAAGCGTTGACTCTGTGGGCTTCTTACTCGCGGAGATATCACGGTTTGCGGATTTTGTGTGACTATCGACGTTGGATGCGTTTAAATTTCGGGTGAGTGAGAGAGTCAGGCGGTCGCGCGCCTGCGGCTGGTTTGACCGCATTATTTTCGAAATACGTATGCCATGATTCGATTGGCCGCGCTAGAACGATCAAAACATTACGACTGTAACAACAAAATACTCGGACGACTCTACGTCTTTAACTAGTAATCGGAATAAAATGTTTTTCAAGTGTCTATCCATTTCAAGACAGGCAATTTCAGTCATAACAAGTAGTAATCTTTCCTTGAAGGTAAACAGCATTTGTAGCATTTATAGTTGATAGGTACAAGATAGAGACGTAACTGCCGTCATGGAAGCAACGTCAAACGCATCTCGTTGATGTCTTTTGCTTCAGGCATTTGGAAAGTATTTGTACTTAAATCTATGGTCGATTGTGAATGTTTGTGTTGATTTGAAGCGTTATGTATGTTTTCACACACAAAGTAAGTTATATAGATATGTAAATATGTATTTACATTGTTCAATATAAAATGAAATCTATAAACACATTATTACATTAGTAATGTACATATAAATTTGATATATGCCTACACTTAGGAACTTCTCGTCAGTATATAGGCCAAAGAGTTTATGTTCTTACAGAAGGGTTTTTACGACTGGAACTACATGACATAAATGATTTTGTATAACGCAGTCAAGTTTAGGTAATATAATGAAATATGAAGTTTATCATTGTTTATCCATACAATATTTATTCATAACAAATCTTTTGATCTACGTTCACACAAACCGTATGTAACTATAATTTGGATCACAAGACCCTTACAACTTCATATCATTAATCTTATTAAGAGGATTTGACTGCAGGGTTCTATAAAAGATAATAAAATATCTCTTTAAAAATATTATAAACGCCTGTCTTTGGAACTTCATAATAACATTATTGAAATGTTTAGAAGATACATATTTTACAACTACATTATGAATGCAAATTGATAATAGTGTAGATGTACACATCACATCGGCGGCACACTATATGTCTGCGGACAGTAAACACAAGAAATATATAGCTGCGTACGTAAAAACCTACTATATTTTGCAATATGAAACACCATCTGATATGAATAATAATAAAATTATAATGAGTATGAACGCAAAATACCATGTTTTCTATTTTGCGATATAACGCCTGTTTTCTATTGTGAGCACGCCTAAAATAACTAAAGAGGTATTGAAAGCTAAACTTAAAATCCTCATGCAACAAATTAGTTGATTTCTATGAGTAGCAGCAGAGTTACAGAGTAATTGTTTGTGGTCTTGTCGTTTACTCTCAACGGTTATAGTGAACCTACCATTTTTTAGATTTCTTCTGTAATCATTGCGTACATCAAATCTACGAACTAGGTCACAACAAGTAACTCATATGTGTGTGAACTAAGGTAAAACTGTTCAAGTGCTTCCCAAAGATACATATGATTAGAATAGTGGGAGATCGTTTTCTGTTTTTTTTTTCTCTTAAACATTTGGAAAGTGTTGTACCAACCATAGTAATAACCCTTTTAAAAATGATTTTGAGGAGCACTTTTTACAATATCAAATCTGATAGTTAAGGAATTCATTAACGTCATTAATACAATCCAATTAAATCATGTCTTATTCTGATTGAGATTTAAATTAATTAAGCCCACATATGAAAATGTTTGTTTATCTAAAAATAAATTTTGTTACACGGTAAAATTGTATAATGTTTTAAACATACTTATACAATATGTATTTGCATTTGTGGCCAAACGTATAATACAATATGACGATGCATTTATTAGAAATGGCGAGATAAACTGACTACCGGTCTCATACAATGTTAACCTTTGTTCAATAACTGGTAATTCAATTTGTAGTTATTATTCTGGAAATATGATCCCGTTGATTTCGGCATCTGTCAAGACCTAATAATAGTACTTAGATTAGTAATGCTTATAACTTTTTTAACGAAAACTTTCCGTCATTACAGGTGGGTCGAGGAGAATTATGCGTGGGGCGTGCGCGTGCGCGGTGGTGTGCGCGTTGGTGGCATTGTGCGCGGCCGCGGGGCTGGACGAGGCCACGCGAGTTGCCGCCGAGAAACAGCTGCTGGCGCTGCTGGGCCTGCCGCGCCGGCCCCCGCCGCGCTCCCGGCCGCCGCCTCCCGTGCCCCGCGCCATGCGAGTGCTGTACGACGCGCGCGCCGTGTTTCCCGCAGCCGCCGCCAACACGGCGCGCTCGTTCCGCCACACACCCGCCGAACTCGATACCCGCTTCCCTGGAGAGCACCGATTCCGACTATTCTTTAATATAAGCGCCATACCGATTGACGAAATCGTCCGAGGTGCCGACGTAACGTTTCAGCGTTCTAAAGGAGCTACCGGATTTCAGAGATTGCTTTTGTACGATATTATTCAGCCGGGTCGGCGTGGACGAACTGATCCCATATTAAAATTAATCGATTCTGTGCCATTAAGGTCCGCCGAGGGTGCGGTGAACGCCGATGCTTTAAGTGCCGCTAGGAGGTGGCTACAAGAACCAAAAAACAATCACGGACTTCTCGTGAGAGTCTTAGAAGAGAATGGAAATAACAAAGATGCGCGTTTACCACACGTTAGAGTACGAAGACGTACAACAGAAAATGAGGAAGAGTGGCATGCAGCGCAGCCCCTGTTGCTGCTGTACACGGAAGACGCCCGAGCCAGAGCCGCCCGAGAGCGTGGGGAGACCTTGTTGAGTCGCAACAAGCGGGCGACGCAGAGGAGAGGCCATCGGACGCACCACCGGCGTAAGGAAGCGCGGGAAATTTGCCAGCGGCGGCCCTTGTTCGTGGATTTCGCTGATGTAGGCTGGAGCGACTGGATCGTTGCTCCTCTGGGCTACGACGCGTACTATTGTCAAGGTGACTGTCCCTTCCCCCTCTCCGACCACCTCAATGGTACGAACCATGCCATAGTACAGACTCTAGTAAACTCAGTGAATCCCGCGGCAGTGCCTAAAGCGTGTTGTGTTCCCACTCAACTGTCCTCCATATCAATGTTGTATATGGACGAAGTGAACAATGTGGTGCTTAAAAACTATCAAGATATGATGGTGGTGGGCTGTGGTTGCCGATGACGAAGGCATCCCCAGCCTGGTGCGGACCTAGTGATATATCGTGGACCCAATGTACATATAGTGGTGGCCTCGACAGTTGTACATAATCTATCTGTGTATATACTCGTGTAATTATTATTTTATTAAAACGATAATGATGTAATAAAAGATTTCATTAAACAAACATTTCTTATGATTTCCTATCCACTTTACGTAATAGCTGCATGAATATTTACAAAATAGCCTACTGTATCTACCGCAAAGCAATAAGGTATTTAAACATTTTAGGTTTTCAGGCTTAAAAATTTTAGGACAAAATATATACATACGAATACAACTATACATACAAATACAAATATACATACGAATATGTAAATTATCTGTCATATAAAAATAGATCAAGGCTTACTCGAATTCTCCATTTCAATATTGTCTGCCTTAAATTCATTTTATAATTTGAAAAAGATAAGATCCAATTAGAAAAAAACATTTTCAACGGTAAATGGTATTATTCTGCCATATCTTCATTGCAGGTTGCAGCGTTTCCTCAATATTAATCTACTATAACATTCCATTAAATATTTTTTTACAATCTTGATTTATCCAAATATTTAAAAGATAACATTTAAACTTATTTGTAATTTTAATGTGTAATTTTTTATTAAACTAAGTTAATTTTACCAACAATTTAATTGTTTTAAATTAACCTTATATATTTTTAAAATAAGACGTTCTTTTGCACTTTTTTCTAAATACGGGTTCATAGTTTTTGTCTTCATTTACTCTGTCTTGTGAATAAAGCCCATTCTAAAAAAGGACACATTAAAAGAAACATAATAACGATTCCAAATTCCTATTCTTCAGCTTTTGGTATTTTTAAAAGTAAGGAAAAGAAGCATATTTTTTCAGTATTTTATTAAAAAAGCTATAATGTGCTTACTACTGGCTTACATTGTCGAAGACGTGTTACCTGGCTAATCCTTATCTTGATAACGTAGCTATGTATATTAACATGAATAAATAGTAATATTCCTTCAGACCTCGCAGCGGCCCCTCGTGTGTGGTGTCTGCTCATTTGCTACTCTTCACATAAAAAACTGAAGGCCAGAAATATTTTTCATAACAAAAGTCTTTTCATTCTTAATGTGTTACACATGATAGCTGTTATTTTTCGTCCAAGTTTAAAAATCTTATTATGAAATATACTGACAGCTGCGCTATTTGACTACAATCTTTTATAGCACATATCATAATATAATTGCGTTGCTGATTTCTGCTCTCTTCCCTTTCACTAGTCTTAAGGACTTGGGTCTAATAATAAGTAGAACAACGAAATCTAAAAAAAAGTAACTTCACGCCTGTAATCCACAAAGGGGTAGGCAGAGGAGTATAGTAGGTACACTCCCACGATTCGCCAGGTACTTTTACGTCCTACCATGGATTAGGCGGTGAGCCTATTGCCCTACACCGAACACAGGTCCAGACTTCGAGCCACTGATAGAAAGTTCTAATTAACTCTAATCTTTAGTAACCATTTGTTTCAGTCAAAAATATAATTACTTACTATGCGGGTGTATAAATCAATTAACCACGTATATAATTGTTTGTAAATATATAGACGTAGACAATGTATCCCAACATATCAAAGTCTTTTCTCAAAAAAAGTAAGCAAACATGAACTAATTTTTACACGTCTGTAGCATTCCCATTCTATATATTAAGTGTATATGTATACTGAACATTTAGTTTCATACACTCGCTTATGAAGTCGTTCACTAAGAATGTCAGAGATAATGTTTGAAGTAAATTCCATTTAGAGAGTGGCGGGTCCCCAAATTTCAAATATTTCGTCACAAGACGGCGATATATCATGTTTTTGCTCGGACGCAGGAATGCCCGCCTGTATAATTTGGCCGGCCACCCGGCAACTCCGCGTCTGCCATACCCGCCGCCCTACGTCTATATTATCAGTAGATAAATTTAAGCTTTGTCTTTGCCTCGTATTTCGTCCTCTCGAGGTTTTGCTTTTGTTTTTTTTCGTCGTGGACGGCAACAAAAAACTGAGTGGAGGCGAACGAAGTGGGTATAATTTATTTTATAGTCGGTTCGCTCGTAACTCGGCGGTGGACGGCTGGACGCCGATTTATCCCCATCTCGGCGTAATTAACGTAAATGGATTGGCCAGAGTCGGTGCCTCTGAGTGTTCGTCCGCCTCGCGTCCCTCTCGGCTTCTCCCGCTCTGACCACTCCCTGTTTCACCAAACCCGACTCTCATCCACTAAACAAGATATTACCGCTCATTCTCGGGGCCGATCGGGCTTAATCCAATTAAGCATACATTTTTCTAAACCGCAATTCGAATAAGATACGAGAAGAACGAGAATCGTTTGCGATTACGTGCGCTCTATTCCCGAGCGCGCGGCGACTTATCCCTGAGGGAATTATAATTGTTTTGCATTCTTGCACGGGTATAAAAACAAAAGGGCGAGGTACGGGCCCCCCGCACTGTTGGTCCTACAGGCCAGACCAAAGTCTGACAACTCACATTCCCTTGAGACAAAAAGCTACGAATGAATCGGTGTAGGTAGGTGAGCTTTCGATAGCAGCCTTATCGTGCCGTCGCTCTCTACATACATACATGAATTTTCTGTTGAACACACGATCACGAAAAACACAAAACAAAGTGACAACGACAAGAATTTTCATATTGTATAGTCATAATAACTTACGGTCCTAGTACTCTCGACTTTAATAACATTTTACCTATGTCTATTAATATGCATACATCGTTCTCAGACAATTTCAAGCTTTTTTATTAAATGTTTTCGAACATAATGTGACTGCATGTCACGTGGCTGGTGTTTAATGCAAACTCAAAATACTGACGTAAAATGTCACTCAATTTAGGACAATTATAAAAATATAAAGTAATGTTGTGAAGACGTGTGTTTTATGAAGTGTCAAGTTAAAAAGATTGTGTACGTAATGCATAATTGAGTGTTAGTCGCATAATATGTGTAGCATCAGCGTGCGAGGGGCGCGGCCCGCGGGGGACGTCGACCGCGGCCCTTCTCAGGAAATATCCCAAGCATGCACAAATAAACTGTTTTTTTCTTAACATTATTTTCTTACTTTTACATAAAAATATTGAATCGAGAACAATTTATATTCGCTTATTGAATTCGCCCCTTCAATCTCCGTTAGGTTTCCACAATCAGTATTTACATTCGTTGCATATTTCCCATGTCCTTATCGCCGTTCCATGTAGGTACCCACCCGACGACTTTGTCAAGGAAGTTGTGCTACTAAATAAACTGTTTAAAACGAACTATTTTAAATGTTGGCTCGACTCTAACCAGTTTAATATTTATTTTACGGAGCCGCTAGCGTAATAACGTTATGTTGTTAACACTGTGATAGCGTGGTAAAGGACGTAAAATTCCAAGTAATATAGGCAATTAAAATTCCTCAGACGCATCAATTCAGCTGAATGGAATTTTCTCTACGGGTTATTCTGCCAACATCAGTCTCCGCGTCGTTGTCCCGGTGGCTGAATAGATTAAGTATTTACAGACTCGTTAAAATAACTAACTAGTAATTTTACGTTTACTTCGCAAGTCTAAACTACTTTTTTTACACAGACATTAACGATCAAAAATCCAACATATGTTGACACATTATACCAAAATGGATTATAAATGAATAGTACTTGAACAAAATGTTCACACGTATGATTCTAAGGTATTATTATTATATCTTGCAGAAACAGAAAGGTGATATGAGACGTCGTAATTAGAAACGGCAGCCCACAAAGCACATGCCCCGGGGGTGGCTACGCACCCGCAATCAATCTCTGACGGAAAATGTTTTCGTTCGAGTTGACCAGTAATTGTCTATGCTGGACCACTTTCCATTACCAGCGCCGCTGTACCCGTTTGGTATACCGTTTATTAATTATAATATTGTATTTAACATGAGGAATATTAAACTATATTTACCGCGTATGATGAGAGTTAAATGTAGAAAAAGTACATAGGTCTGTAAGAAAATTTGATACTTGGTGCTCTCTACCTACCCCGTAAGAAACCTGGCGTGACTGTATTATAATAATTATGATACGTAACTATTTGATAATAGTGATTTAATTAAAAACAGATGGAATAAAATTGTGAAACAATTCAATGTATACTTCTACTTATTAATATGTAAATTTACTTATCAAAAAACAATGGTAATTGTTTATTAAAATAAATATAGTTTCTAATTTTATTCCAAATATCTGTAATAAGATAATTATAATTTATAAGGAAATTTTAAAGGAAGCTTGTAATATACATATATCTAAATACATCATGTACGTTCATGTCGATATAACCATCAAATAACATTATCTTAGAACATCTTCACACACGGCCATCTCATGCCTACCTCGGCGAAACCTGTGTTACAGTATCACCACGCCGCTGGTTAACTATATATATACACTTAAATATATACTTACATACATAGATATTTATTTATAAATAAATATATAGACATTAAATAATGTTCTTTCGCACCCTTTTATCGTTTCACTGTTGGACACGGGTCTCCTCTCAGTCTCATTCTCGTTCGGGTTGAGGCTATAGCCAGCCACGCTGGCCTAATGCGGGTTCGTAGGTTTCACACGCCATAGAGAATTTTTTTATTAAATATATTGAATAGTTATATACCTCAAAATGCTCACCATAATCTGTTTTTGTCTTCGTATAATATTGAATTAAATAGCACTACTGATATTATTTGTTTGGTTTATCCTGCTTCTCGCAATATCATCTCGATCTATAAAACTTCATTGTTGTATTCTACGCCTAAGTATTTTAGTAAATGGATACACACACATATGTAGTCCCATTTATATATAATTATATGGCATAGTTAAAATATAATTACGCAGTATGTAATAACATTTGAACTTTACAAAAATGTGACAATTATGACTATTACTTAAAATAAATTTCATGACAGTGAACTGTATCACTTAAACCGCCAATAAATTTAACAAATGGTGTGTTTAATATGAGTGTACATTTATTGGAAACTACTTGATAATTTAAAAACTAAATGTTGCCACTCTATTCACCTAGTCGCTAGTCTATGTCTAGTCTATGATAACATAAGGTTTAAGGCGTAGCGTGGTGCGTAGCGTGTGGTGGGGAATAGTGCGTAGCACGTAGCATGTCCCATTTATCGAATATGAAATTACTTATAACTTTGCAGGAATAACCTTAGAATAGAAACATTTAAAACTCTGAAACAGCTTCCCAAAAGTAAAACTGACTTACCGGCTTTAGAGTATCTACTGACTTCGTTCGAGATATGTATAAATTATGCTAAAACCAGAAATAAATCTAAAGCAAGTAATGATAATTTAAAATACGATTTAAATTAAGTCTATTTGATCTTCATTTTATTTTATATTATTCCTATACACCAAAAGGCATCGCAAGTGGATACACATTGCTAAACGAAGTTTAATATTAAATTGTCACATGGGACTGGAAATAAAAAGTTTTAATATTTTCTGGCCGTTTCTATGGTAGGGATTAGAAAAAGTAACAAGTACACCCAATAAGATTTGTCGCTGGAACTGTTAGCGACAGTGCGTAGGTATGTACGTCGCAGTCGCCGCCGTGGCTATATAACGGTGATGACATATTTAACCGGCCACCTGCTCCTCCCGGACTCGGTGCGCTTCTACAAATCATTCCACATATTTATCTATGCTTTTTATCAGACTATGGAATGCTTCAGATACAGTCAAACGTCAGATACAGTCAAACGTCAGATACAGTCAAACTTTCTTCGTGTTTAGACGTTTATTTCATTAAAATTATATTTCATTTACATTTTTCATAATTATAAGTTGTCACTTATACAATACACTGAATAAACACTGTAATATTTTTCCTTTGAATAACAAAGAGTGCAAAGTGAAGGTTTATAATTGGCTGCAGGAAAAAACTTATGGCGAAACGGAGACCCTAATGAAGTTACAAT
>DWJK01004349.1:0-12108 GCA_018248815.1 Croniades pieria auraria
TAAGCTGTTGGTAGCGGACTGATATTGACACACGATAGCTGTCACGTGTGTTCTCTGGGGTCCCAAAGCTATACAGCCATGTTATAACTTGTATGACTGTTTATCTTTTTTTTTAAAAGAGTGCCGGGAGTTATTTTCCGCCGGCTTTTTTCTTGCGGTCTATATAAGCCTAAAAGAGGCTTTCAAAGCCGATGAACAAGATGATGATGTATAAGATTTGTTTTGACGTTCATTAAGTGTATTTATATACATTATAATGAATAAAAACTTTGGAATTTGAATTTAAATTACCTACCGTCCGAGCCCCTACTAGAAATTACATAATAGAAAAATTTTATAGTACCCGACCTCGTAATCGAACCCAGGACCTCTCGATCGGTAGTCGCGCTTGCAACCACTAGGCCAACGAGGCAGAGAATTTAATAATTCATTTTGTCAAGTTCTCCTGAACTTGAATAAAAACTCTGATAGATGATGATACATGTGAAGCTTATGAATACAGCTGAAGAATCCGGGAGGATAGTAAGAAATCGATCCTTATTTTTCGCTGGTTGCTTGAACTAATGACCATTAAAATCCACGGAAACCAATTTAAACTTATGAAACGAAACTTTCCCCTTTGAAAGTTTTGGCTTTTTAAATGAATGCCTATTATTATACTTAACAGAGTGGGTTCAGTTAAAAATTTAAACGAATTTCCGCATTGAAACAACGTGGAAATCTATCCTGGTGGGGTTTCATTTCCTTTCATTCGAACGAACCGCACGAACAGTGGATTCCACTGAAAATCAGCGGACGTCGTGATCTACGTCCAAGGCTGAGTGGGTCTATTTTCGTCCATAAATATATATGTACCTCATAATTGTACTTGTTAATGTTGTTAGTTTTAAGTTTTCTTATTTGTTTTATGTCTTTTTTTTGTGTGGACCAAATAAACGTTTTTCTATTCTATTCTATTCTATTTTAAAAATTAACTTTTTAACTTTTCCAATTAAGTGAATGTTAATTTTAATAGCAATATTTATTTAAAATTGCTTGTGATTAATTTTCTCATCTTTTGAACTTAAGGTTTCTTTTAATATGCGAGAAATATCTACTCGTATGTTGCCAACAATTAGCATCCCGACACTGGCTATGGGACCTGTCTCATTGATGAAGTTTCTAAGAACTACTTTAATGTGAATTGAATTTGCTGATCAAGCTCAGCCTTCTATTACAAGTTTATAAACTGCTATAAATCCCCTAGGCAAGTTTGGAACAAGGCTGGATATTTAGATAAATGTAGCATAAAGAGGAAGATATTATTAACTATTAGACTATTTGAACACTATTAACTATTTGCACGTAATCTTATTTCCTTTCCTTCCCAGAGTTCGTGGACGAAACTGGTACGCCAGTTCATTTTGATGCATCGGGCAATCCTGTAAGCATCCCGAACGATATCAACGGATCAACAAATCAAACCCAGGAGAATGTTAACATTCCATGTCAGATATCAGAGTCTGTATCGTCAATTCCAGGTTTCGTTTGCAAGGGACAGTTGCTTTTCGAAGATAATTTTAATTCTGGTATCGCGCAAGGGAAAATATGGACTCACGAGATCAAGTTTCCAAGAGAACCGGTTTGTTATCTTTGTAAAATTTCCTTCGTCATGGTAGTTTTAGGAGTGAACCAAAAATGCCACATACTATTATGGTATTTTTCAATGTTATAAAATAAATACAACAATTCCTAGATATTTTAAAGGGTTATCGGTTCCCCAGGATTATCCTTTTAACGTATTCTTGACCGGAGACCATATACACGTGGGCGGCGGATCTCTCACAATAAGACCTGTCACGCTAGACTCGATTTATGGAACGGATGCTGTCCTGGATAAACTGGATCTCACTGACAGGTATTAAACTTTTCTTTGTATGTTCCACCCTGAGAAAAATGTTTACTGCAATGTGTTCGATCTGTTTCGGACTTCTAACAGCAACAAATCACTTAATAACATCCGGTACAGACGTCCTATGGACTATGCTTCTAACAATAACTGCTAAGCTTTTTATAATAACTAAGACATAGCTATAAATATATACGTCTCTGTATCTTACCGTTGAGTAAATTGCCTTTATG
The DNA here is from genome assembly GCA_018248815.1 of Croniades pieria auraria. Taxonomy (NCBI): domain Eukaryota; kingdom Metazoa; phylum Arthropoda; class Insecta; order Lepidoptera; family Hesperiidae; genus Croniades; species Croniades pieria. Next base: position 2,122 of record DWJK01004349.1, read on the forward strand.
TGTACCAGATTCATTAATATTGCATATATTTATTATAATAACTCCATATGATTGAATACAATTTTAGAATCGCATATTAAATATAAAACAGCTTTCGAATGAATCAAATGAGAACAAATAATTACCACTATTACCGCTTTATTAAGCATTTTGTCTGATGTCTTCAGCTGTACAGGCATGCTTGGCACCAACGAATGTTTCGACGAAGCTTCTGGTGCTCACATCCTTCCACCTATCGCAACCGCCAAAATCACAACTAAGAATTCATTCAACTTCAAATACGGAAAAATCGAAATCAGCGCAAAAATGCCGCGAGGCGATTGGATAGCACCTGGTAAGGATGATTCCAATAAACGTAACTTAAGACTGTTAACTTATCATATAATAGGTACATGCATACAGTTGATAAATATTTAAATCCCATAGATCGAAATTATAGTTCATATGCACCTCATAAGACAGATGCTGTAGACCATGAAAAAAAAACAGAAAGAAAATTCATTTAGAACTCAGAAAACGCTAACGTTTATTGAATTTAGAAGAAAAAATATAGAAAAATCTCTCGTTACTCAAAGAGTCCTCCAAATAACAGTATTCGCATGTTAATAAACAATTTTCGCCGAATTAATGTAAAGAGCTAACTAGAATAGTACCGATTTATAGCTCAAATGATAAACTTTCTACCAACCTTAGCACTTTTGGAGCGTTTAATTTATCGACGATCCCGAGCAAATGCAAACGCGAATGACCTATCCCACTAATCGAACTTTACTTGCATATAAATTTTTATGAAAAACTTGTTGATGTTTTTATAGCAGAAATAGTTTAAGGTTGTGATAAGAAAACTAAGAGACGTAATGTGTTTCCAGTCAATCCACGGGAACACATTTTCTGAGAGATATTTGAGAAAGGATATAAAACCAAAATAAAAATCGATATTATACCTTTCTTCCCGAGGAACTAACAGTTCCTTTTTTTGACAAATCTCTCGTAATCTTTATGCATATAGCAAACCATGATTCAACCAAGTAAAAGGGATAGTGGTCACGCAAAGACGGCCCTTCGATACGTGACTTGACCATCTCCGTTTCCGCTGCTGAAAGGACAAGTCTAGGACGTTTGACAACCAATATGTGTGCTTTATACCCCCACCATTTGCAGCGCCGTACGCGCATTAAATGTAGAGTAAAATGTTTGCAATTGAATAACATTTTTTCTCGCTTCCACAACTCTTCTCAACAAAACCTTTATTAGTACAATAGTGTAACAAAGAAATCCAAATAATCAAGGAAAACAAACATACTCTTCTGTGTATCAGTTCTGTGCGCTAGAGACGTGATTTAAAAACCCATGGAAAATGCATTATTTACAGAAATACAGCTCGAACCTCGTGACCATAGATACGGCACATTGAACTACGCTTCGGGACTTCTCCGAATTGCCTGCGTCAGGGGAAATCAGGAATACTCTAGGAAGTTATATGGTGGACCAATATTAAGTGGAAGTGGCCCTTTGAGGTACGTAAGTGACAAACAAAAGGATAACTACTCGTATTATTAAATAATGGCCTCTAATTTACGCATACACAGAAAAACGCCGGGATTCTTCGCACAAATATTTATAACGATTGGAAATCAAAACCATAAATTCTCGCACAACAGCAAGGTCCTTACTAAAGCTAATGAATAGCCGGATGTCATCGTTTCTCATTACCTTATTCAAGTAATAAGATTACCGAACTGCGTGGCTACCGTAACTGTGTTCTTACAGACATAAATCCTTCTTAATCTTAACAACTGCTCTGTTGATCGAGCGGTTGCAAGCGCAACTGCTAATCAAGAGGTCTCGGAACTCCGGGTCAGGGGCTATTGGATTTTTTAACTTAAAAATCCTTGTAGTAGCTCGGAACTTAGATATACGCCCGGCGTTCGACAATAAGGTCATCCCCTAATCCATGATGGGACTGATAACAAACTGGTAAAAAGTCGGAGTGTATTACACTCCTCTCTACCTTTTCGGGGATTACAGACGTGATGCTACGTTCTTAATTTAGAAAAAAAAAAAAAAAATCTACGTGGATATAGCGTCTAAGAGTTAAAAACATCAATATTCACTTTAAATAACACTGATAATTTAAGCGATGGAGAACTTGATCGTCTTTTTTATCTACGTGGCCTTGACCTTGTCTCTCTATTATCACATCTTATTACGCGTTAAGTAATGTACGTACACAAAAGCATAAGATTAATTTGCTGCAGTAGAATACAAAATATTGTAAGGTTTCTAAAATCTGCTTTTTAATAGATCCTTATCCATTAAATTACATTTGCATGCAGAAACCTCACATTCTTTTTATGAGAAATACCTTATATATTTATTTATTCGAAGTGACCGCTATTATTAGTGATGCATCCTGCCATTTCGATGGAACTTAATTAAGGCATTTGCTATAGAAATCCTGGTACCGGGAACCAATAAAGTTTATGAATGATGGAAAAACAAAGCGAACAACTGATTTTATAAAGAGATATATTAAAATTTGAAATACTTAGTTTTAACGATAAAAATCTTCACACTAAGCAGATTTAATAAATAGCTATTTCATAGGTGAGGACTGTAAACATTAGTTTTTTTTGGATATATGAATACTCTATAGAACCTTTGCTTCATTTTCTCAGCTCATATTTATTCTTCAGAACACATAAAAAGTCTAATAACCTTAATTGCCCGTGGAAAATATGTTAGCCTTAAATTTCTGTTTTGTTATTTTATTAGTTGAAAAACAATATACTGAAAAGTTAAAGGCCAGAATGGTACCATACGAACTTCCTAGGATGAACATATTTTTGATAACATATGATGTAAGCCAAGGCTATATTGTCCGCAACAGGAAAATTCACGACTAAATGGAAACATATACAGATTACGTAACTTATAAACTGATAGGACTTATATTCTCTTTCAGAACAGCATATTTAAACGAAACAGTTGGGAACAGTCGATGGAGCCGCAACTACCATACCTACGTTCTAGAGTGGAGACCGGGTACGTTAATTTAAAATGTCATAAGTAGATCGGCAAAGTAGAATAGATATCAACAAAGATGAAATGTACAAAAGAAATATATAACCTAGTGAGATACCATTTGCATGGAAAGTTGCTTTTGTGACCATCGGTAACTTTTTTCAGATGTGATAAAACTGTATGTCGATGGTGTGCAGTACGGAGAAGTGAGTCCAAAATCGGGTTTCGCTGATGGAATCGATACAAACGCGGTGCAAGCCGCTGCGCTTTGGGCGAAAGGAAGCAAGCTAGCTCCATTCGATCAGATGGTATGATTCATATTCATCCCATATCTGGATGCTGGTCTTTCGGGAGAGATTTAGATCATACTTCCGCAGCTCCGATAAAGTAATCTAAATTTCTCGCGATAAAATCATTAATAGGACAAATTACTTAATATTTTACTAATGGAAAGCTTATAATCATGTGTTATTTTTGACAAATCTGTTACAGAATTTGAATTGTAGCATAAATTTTTGTGGTATTCAGACGTACCATAAAGAAGCGAGAATGAGAAGTAATTCGTGTTTTACAATAATATTTTTTAATACAAAATATTCTACTTTTTTATTTAGTTCCATATCTCTCTGGGTGTCACGATCGGAGGCGTGAACGAGTTCCCAGATGATGATACCAAGCCTTGGTCCAATCGGGCGAATAAAGCCATGCTTAACTTCTGGAACTCTCGCCAGCAATGGTCTCCCACCTGGATTGAGGATAATGCACTCCAAGTTGACTACATAAGAGTATTTGCGCTATAGTAAGTTGCGTATTTCTATCTTGAATCAGAAAGCGCTAAGGCTTTCCGCATCTCTCAGGGCATTCGTTATGGGGAGACCTGTATGGGCAATTACTGCGTCACAGCAGTGACTAGCTGGTTTGCCGCGGAGTCTTCTTCCTTCAAATTTAACAACTATAATTAGATTGTCAAGGTTGTCTGGTTGCCGACTGGCAATGTGACCGACGTAGCTGAGAATCCTGTGATGAGAAAAACTGCATTGAACCAGTGGTTTTCAGACTTTGAAAGATAACATATCATTAACCATTAAGAGCTAACCATTAACCAAAAGAATGATAACCGTTACCATATCATTCGTGTTCTCCTATAATTATGTATCGAATTCACAAAATATAATTTAACATTATGTACATACGTCTTTGCTGGTTACTTACAAGTTTTTTCTTGTATTGTGCAAATTGGAATTTAAAAAACATTTATGTATACCAAAAATTCTAGACATCTAAAGTCTGCTTTGATGTTAAAATATTTTTACCTTCTTACGAGTATAAAACCATATACAATTTTTTTATTAAAGATTTTTTTATTATCGTTGTCTTCACGAAATTCTAATCAACAGCCAATTGTAAGTACATGCTTCTGGACTATAAAATTATCATTACCAATATTCTACATTTAGTTTCCTTTATTTCAGATGCATCACAAAATCGGTGTCAATAAAAGAATTGATTAAATTACTGTCTTCAAATCTTTGGATAAATGTTGGTAAATACAGTGTTTTTAACTATGGCACAATAATATTTTAAAAAATGTAACGAATGGAAATTAAGTACATTTTACTTGCGTATATATTAGTTATTCAAAAAGAGGTACAACTTTTCTGTCAATATTTTTCCGGCTTGAACCTTTATCCGAACGATATAAATATTAGTAGCATTCTCAGCGACGACATTATCTTCCTGAATTATTAGCTATACTTTTCTATACTAGAATTCCGAAAATAAAAATTTAACTATACAATACTTTTCTTTTTTTATATCTTCTTTCCTGTATGCTCTTAAGTGGTAAGCAGAGGAGCGTAATACACCCCGCCGTAATCAGTTATCTCCTACACCCCGCTATGGATTAAGGGGTGAGTGTATGGCCATACCAAACATAAGTGCACACGCCGAGTTATAATTAGGAAATCTAAGTTAGAAAAATTCAATAGTATCCGACCCGGGGTTCGAACCCAGGACCTCACGATCAGCAGTCTTGATTTGCACCCACTCGACTAACGAGGCAGTCACACAAAAAAACTAAATTCTTTTGAAATGGATCACTAACAGCGTAAAACTATTTTCCTTACTTTCTTCCTTACACAGAAACCTATTTCATCTCATCGAATAATTTATTACAAGGACACATATTTTCTTAATTTTCGTCAAAAGCTGCTTATTTGTTAAATATTTTAAGCGAACGTATTTTCTGCCTTATGCCAATATTTTTCCCCGTTTCTACCTTTTTACGGATTATTAATATATCTTTAGGCCAAGTACGACTTGGGCTTTATAGGGATGTCCAATCGAAATAAATTTGTAAGGAATACTATGTGCTGTGAAAATTTCGCCCTTTTTAGTCAGAGGTTCTGGTTTTCTTCTTTCTTGCCCTTCATGTTGATCAATTTGTTCAGATCATTAAATTCTATAGTTGTAGGTCAAGCACTTTTGTAAGTGTACAATATTGGAATTAAAATATAAGCGCGAAGAGTTTTATTAAAATAATCAATACACCACCTTGTTAAGAAATGTGCCGTACAAATTAATGCAAAGATACGGAGACAGGATATATGACGTCCTCATATACCGAACATAAAACAAGTGTTTCGTCTGTTTTACCTTTATGAGAGAAAATATTGAGCAAGGTATAAAAACATATTATTTAATTTAATATTATTAACGCGAAAGTTACTTTAACAACTGTCTTCTATCTGGTACATTTTCACAGGCTATCCTCTAGACTGTTTTTGATGAATTTCGGTACAAGCAACAGCTTGAACGTAGAAAAAAGTTGAGGGTGTATTTTGCTAAAGTACCCGCTAAACATAAAATAGGAATAAAATAACATGTGACTTGAAATGAAATGAAATATGAAATGTAAACCGCGAGCACAGTGGCAGCTAAATAACTCATCAAAGGTAAATGTTAAAAAGATATTATTTTAAGTACGTATGTAGGTTATTACTATTAATTACTATCTTCATACTAAATATTACCTACGTAAAATACAAAATAGACTGATTTATTTTAATGTAGTTAATGTCCTAGATTGGTGACTATAGCGCCGTAATGATCGGTATCTACTTAGGTACATGGTTATTTGTTAGCTTCGTGTACATTATCTGCATCATTATTACGTTTATTTACAACAAAACCTTTTAATTTAAAAAATGTAGCAAATATATAATGCTTTTTTTGTTGAAAAGATTACTAATTATTAAAAAACAATATACGGCCTTTAAAGTAATCTCCATTAAATAGATACCTAAAAATATAAAGGTTAAGAGATATGTAAATGACGCAAATTGATAAATTAGGAGTAAAGGTTATAGTGATCGTATCTTCTTTGACCAAAGCCAAGTAAATAAGTAATTAAAAGTTTATCTACATAACTATAAACTAACGTCTACAGAATATGTAGAGATCAAAATTAGATTCTACCATGCTTTTTATAAGGCAGTGATTAACACCGAAACTGTAAGGATAACGGTATTTTGCACTAGATACTCTCTGCCTACCCAATAAAAGATTCGTTATCACCATCATTGGGTATAGGGCTCTCCAATAGCACACCAGTAACCTCGAACTGCAACTCTTCACATCCAACCGCTGTCAACCACTTTGCATACGAGTATATCGTCACTCTACCTAGCTAGAAGGCTTTCTAGTACGAATACTGGAGCGGAAGCCACGATTTGTAAAACGTAGCGGTGAGCACCCTGCAGCTAGTAAGAAATTTAAAAACGAACATTATTATAATACCATCATACCAGAGTTCTTTCGGAGTACGCAGAGTGCACCTTATTTATATCAGATATATGGTGTCGCGGACATTTACTTCACATTTATTAACAATCAATATTTTTGTAGTATGACTCCTTAGGTCAGCTCGCCCAAGCACAGCTTTTTTCTGAATTTCCTTTCAACAATTAAGCCTAGCTAATGGTTTTAGAATCATTCTAGGTTGCTTATAGCTTTGTCTTGACTCTGGTTATAATATGAGAAATCAGTTTTTCAAAACCGAGTACTTAGTAGTTTTTCAGATTAGCTCGAACAAGCCAACAAGATATTTTCCGCTTGATTATATAACATAGACATTGAGAAATACATACTTACATCTAGTGTATACCGGATAAATTTTTTTTTGGCGGTAGGTGTAAAAAGTCGTAACAGCGTTTTTTACTTTATTTATCATAGAAAAATGTATACAATGTAAAATAACTCTTAACTTTGGTTAATACCTACCTTGAGTTTACAATTTGGTTGATTAGTGTATTAGATGCACAGCTGAATGTTGTAATTTATACATTTTCGTGCGCTGTCCCGCTGGCTAACCTCACTTTACATTATATCACCCCTACGACACTGCACCACACTTTATAATGGCTTCATATAACATTATATTTGAAAATCAGCAAGCCATAGAAGCAAACCTGCTACAGAAATTAGCTGAGTTCGAGTCCACACTGAAACCGCTTGCAGTACCGAGCACTTCTTCTTCGGCGACCCGACTGCATGCAGATTTTCAAGTTTTCAAAAATCAAGTCTTGGCGATCTTGAGTCTACTGTAAGACTGTAGAATATATGGAGATGAGACACCGGAGAAACTATCTTAGGTTCCATGGCATTCCTGAAGGCACTGCGGCAAGTCTCTCTGATTATTTCCTTAAGCTGTTCCATGATAAGCTTGGGCTGAGTGGCTTATCTAGTGATGCGCTAAGAACCTGTCATCGCTTAGGCAAACAAAAGGAAGGAAAGTGTAGGCCCGTTCTTTTCCGTTTCAATAATTTTTCGATTCGGTCATTGGTCTGGAGAAAGAAGGTGGGTTTCAAGGGCTCCGCTGTCGTAGTGTCGGAGTTCTTGACTTGACAGCGGCAAGCACTCTTCCTGTCAGCTCGAAGGCAACTTGGCATCCGCAATTGCTGGACTATGGAGGGCAACATCTTTGTTAAATCGCAAGATGGATCGCGCCACAGTATCATTTCTGAGGAAGATCTTCAGACTTTTGCCGCAACCTTGGAAAAGCAGCCCAATAATGATCAGAAGAGCCGGTCCACGTCTCCTGCAGCCAAGGCCTCTTCAGAACAAATCAGGCGAAAAAGAACCGTACGACAAAAGAAGTGACGGAAGTGCGAACTGTATGCATCTGTCTGGCTTTAGTTTATTTACGTATTGGTACAGTACTGGTACGACATATTTATGTTGCACTAATTTTCATTACATTGTTTACAATTCACGTACAAAATATGTCAATGTTAAGTCATGTTTGCATTCTTATATGTCATCTGTCAATGTATCATCTATTACTTTTTGCCTTGGACTCATTTGTTTTGGCCATAACACTTTTTTTTTAATTTTTCAAGTATTCCTTTTGTAATTAGCTGAAAATAATTATTGTATATTGTAGTCTTTACCTTGTATTTAGATATAATTTGCATGCCCCACTATCGTATTATTATGTTTTTCTGGGTAAATTTTAGTACTCCGTTGTATATCACATTTATTTTTTATTTTAATTTAATTTTTTTTTTTTTATATACATATATATGAATGGTTCGCCATTCATACTTAGGAATTAAACTAATATTAACTCAGTACTTTTTTAACATTTGTATAGTTTTTTTTTTTTTTTTAATGACCCAAACATAACTTTGCTTAATTTTGCTTAGCTGATTATGTATCATATTAACTTGTATTTTTCAAATGTTACATTATCTGTCATAGTTAACCGGCGGGATCGGCAGCAATATCGCAAGTCTTATTATTATAAACCTACTTTTGAAAGACCTTTTTGCTGATTCTTTACATATTTATAAAATCGTATCTATTATCTTAACATATACATATTATTGTCTTTATTTATTTTACTGTTATATTATTATTATTAAATTACTATTTTATTAGTTTTTTTTTTTTTATATTATTTTATTGTTATTGTTAACACTCTTATCTTATATATTATTAAGATGTCTAATGATGATTCGTTCTTTTCTGCTTGTGAATCTTTTTCAAGCTCAGACTCCTTTGATGAGCCCCAAACTCTGCGAAATCTTTTGGGTAATGTTCTAGAACAAACATCTCTCTCCTTCAATGTCTGCCATTTAAATGCACAAAGTATACCTTCTCACTATTCTGATCTTCTAGATGCTTTCTCCTCCTCCTATTCATCTGTGCAGGCCATTCTCATTTCAGAAAGTTGGCTCAAGCCTACACTTCCTACATTGTCTTATAGTCTGCCTGGATATGTTTTGATTAGAAATGACCGTCTCAACAAGGGAGGCGGAGGCGTTGCGATTTACTTACGCCATGATATTTCTTTTACTGTTATTGCATCGTCGCCTCCACAATACTCCGCCTCTGCTGAATATTTATTTTTGGGAATTGAGGTTGGGCGTTCCAAAGCCGTACTTGGAGTTGTGTATTGCCCCCCCTCTACTGACTACTTCTCTAGCTTAGAATCTGTTTTGGAATCTATCTGTTCAGATTACACTCATCACATAATCATGGGTGACTTTAATACTGACCTTCTAACAACTTCCAGTCAAAGTACTAAGCTCCATAACATTCTCTCTTCGGCTAACCTATCAGTTCTTCCTTGTGCCCCAACTCACCACAATCTTGACTCACCGGACACTTGGTTGGATTTAATTATTACCTCCTTGCCTCACCTCGCTGCCAAACATGGTCAGTTGTCAGCTCCTGGTTTCTCGCGCCATGACTTACTTTACCTTTCCTATAAATTAAAACCGCCCAAGATTAAACCGAAAGTTATCAGGATGCGTTGTTTTGCTGAGATCGACCTTGCAGCACTGGAGAGCGATGCGTCGTCCATAAATTTCTCCCCGGTGTACGAATCGTCATCGGCCAATGATAAAGTGCTCCTATTTAATAATATCCTCTTAAATTTGTTTAACGTTCATGCGCCGG
>DWJK01004350.1:0-12107 GCA_018248815.1 Croniades pieria auraria
TAAACAATCTGAAAAATAAAGAAAAAGTGTGTTGGTCACATGTTCTTATGGAACTTTATTCTACGGATAGGTCGAAACGTTAATTAAATACTAGGTTTTTGATGACTAAGCCGCTAGAGAATTAAACCCGTTTAGGTCACCTATATGGTATCAGATGTGACTCTTCCCACATGTAATTAAAGCAATTTTCTCAGGAACAGTTTCGTTTTTTATACCTATCCCGATAAACTTGCTTTCTGTGCGCCTACGCATGACTCATAGCATTTTTTCACCGGCGGCGACGAATGCGCATTCATCCGATTCGCGACGCTCAATGAGTAAAAATGTTACAACACAGATAAGACAAGATATAGCTACTCACGCTTTTTGTTCGTCAAATGTTCTGTAAAGAATTCAGTAGATAAGTCAAACACAAAAAATTTACCTAACTTTATTTGCGTTAAATAAATACTTTTTCGAATTGACAAATTTATACGATACGATTATTATTTGGTCGCCACAATATTTCTAATAAATCCTTGTCGTTTCGTTTCTTATATATTCTAATTTTTTTTATTTTACGCAGAAATCCACAAAGTCGATCGTATTCATATCCATTTTTTGATAAACCAAAAAACTTAAATAATAACATGGAAATCGAAGTTTTATAATATTTATAAAAACGAATTTAGTATAAAAGGAAGAAAACATTCGATAACTTATAAAATCAGTTGATTATAAGTAAACAGGACACCTGTCTGGATTCTTTTTAATCTATGCCACACGACCGGTCTATTCGTCTGCACAAAATATGCGTGTAGTCGCATATGAGTCACGCCTTTCTTGCGGCTACGATTACATCAATTTGGTAACAGTCGCCAGTGAATCACGAGTCAAGTTCTTACAAAAATATCACGTTACGGCCGACGTAATGAATCAGTTGTAATATGTGACTATCTGAAACTGTAATTTCAGCGAAATATTGATATAGCAGATTTTGTAATATCGTCGCTGACACAGAAATTGTTTTCCAAGTAAAATTATGTTTGATACAATAATAGTAGGAAACGATTGTAACAGGAAGTAGCTGAGAATTGAAACGTGAGGAAAAGTAAAGGTGATCGAGATTGTTATAAGCAAATTGATTAAGGTATCATATTATATATATTTCATTTTTTGTACATGATACACTACAAGTAGACATTCAAGGAAACCAAAGATTACAATATAATAAATTATAGACGCATCCGTGTTAGTCGTTTACGATAGGTTTGTAATAGATAATTATAGGAGAATCTCATTTCGCAAAAAATATTTTAAAATAGTCTCCCGTTTTATTTTCCTCGTTTCTATGCAAAAGATTCCGGTTTTGATCCTGGCACATAGTTAAATCTATTCTGGACCTTGAACAGATAAAAACTATCCTAAAAGATACTTACACTTAGAACATAAAGATTTTAAACGTTTTAAAATCGTGTAAAATAAATAAAATCGTTTTAAAATTTACAATTCTGTAGGACTTAACTGCACATTGCTTTGAAATTATTCAAGGAAGACTTAGAAATAACTGTTGAAAAATGAGAGGTGAATAAAATTCACTGCATAGGGAAAATAAAAGAAGGAAGCGCCAAAGTGAGGCCTGTCTTAATTTCTTTTGTAAATGGCCTAAAGAAGAATGAAATAATGAAAAAGAAAAACCTACGTATAAACAAACGTATGTATATAACAGAAAATTATCCTAAAGAAGTTATCTAAATAAGAAAAGCTTTACAACCGAAACTAATCAAAATTAGAAATAAGGGACATACAGCATACTAAAGAACAACAGGCATGTACATCATCCAAAGCTAAGCGCACCAATGCTTTTGATCTAATGCGAGGAAGATCTAACTCCCTCTCAAATTACTCAGCATGAATGAACCAATAGCAATTAAACATCGGAAAACGGCAAACACAACAAATTAAACAACCAAGAAACGAAGCAACCGAAATCAACAACCCTCCCCTAAGTCGATTGGTCATTGTGGGGAAAAACAACCGCGACCAGAGAAGGAGATCCTTAGAAAAGGATCAATAAAATATCACGTATCCATATAGCCACTTTTAACGCTAGATCACTAAGCATCCCAGAAAAACTATTAGAGATTGAAATTGCAATGGAAAAAATTAAATGGAATATACTGAGTATCACTGAAATGAGGAAACTTGGTGAAGGTATAGAAGACTGGGCTATTTATCTTATACTATACAGGCGAGACACCGGGGATGTATGGAGTGGGTTTTATAATAAAAAAGCACTTAGCTGAAAAAAATTGAGGAAATAAAAAGTATCTTAGAAAGAGTACCCGTTCTTAATATAAAACTACCAACACAGATCATCCAAGCATAATTACCAACTGAATCTAACAAACACGTAGAGATTTAAAAAAATCAAGACTTCTATGGAGAACTGCAAGCTACTCTAAATAATGCTAACAAGAATATCATCGTAATTGGGGACTTCATTGGAGAAATTGGAGTGTGCAACGAGGGAGAAGAATACATAACAGGAAAGCAGGGATATGGGAAAAGAAGCAATAATGGTACAAGACTAGTTACATTTTCCTTGGAAAACAAATTGAGCATTTTATATATCTACATTAAATCCCACGCAAAAAGAAATAGATAGAAGAGTAGCAAACATCTGGAAAAGATTTTGGTCTCTAAGTGAAGTCATGAAGAACAGTAAAATGCCTATGCAATACAAAAGGAAAATATACTACACGTGCATACTACCATGTTTGACATAATATGGTTGCCAAACATGGTCACTGGCAGACCGCCAACTCTATAAATTAAATGTTTGCAAAACGGAATTGAAAGGAGTGCAATTGGAGTTCAGAGAAGATACAGATTAAGACAGCAAGAGATCAAAAGCAGAACTAAATTTAAAAATGTCCAAGCAGTTTCGAAAAGACTTAAAAGGAGATGGGCATTTGATATGTTACGAGATAAGAAAGACAAATGAACAAGATCAATAAGAGAGAGGTACCCGCGTGATGGTACAAGAAAGAGAGGAAGCCGGTTAAAACGGTCGGAAGATGATATAAAAGCAATAGCTGGCCCAGAATGGATTCGAATAGCTAAAGATAGAGGAAAATGAAAATCCTTAGAGGAGGCCTTTTTCGGAAGACAAGCTGCTACAGGAGAATATTTTTGCCGACCATAAAGCGTATATATGTATACAATAATAACATTAGAGTTAAGAATATGATTTGTTTATGGCATGTAGTACTTAGTTTTTAGATTTAGTTTAGAACTTTTTGTTAGTTATAAAGGCTATTATTATTATAAGGCTAAACTGGCCTGAAATAGAAATTAAAGTAATAACCTGATAAGTGGAATTATTTCTACCGACCCACAGATTATATAAGGTTATATTAACGTTCTACCTAGTGTGAGAAATAGTAGAGCTCAAGGCGAAGGTTGCATTAAGTATTCAATGTTGCTCATTATATCATAATGTATTTGCAATACAATATAAAACTACACTCGGAATTAACTAATATTCCATACACTAGCAATTTGTTTTTCATGTGTTGCTATGTAAAAAAAAAACATGGGTATTTTAATAGATTTAATCGAATATATTGGCTTATAAATGACCCATTGTGTTTACAAAATCACTAAATTAGTTGATATATGAGCATAGTTACTAATAATAAGATTATCAATACTAATTAATTTCAAATCATATTTACATTTTCTTTCAATTGTACTATTAACCTTTGTAAGTAATTCTAGTAGAATGCCCTTTATAGAATTAATCACGTGATGGAGATATTACAACATGATAACAGGCCTCATGCGTAGCGTACTTCCCTCGTAGAGTTATTTACCGTTATGTAGCTATGTATATAAATAAGGAAAAATACTTAACTACTGATACAATAAATTTAATAGGAAGTAAGGAGGAAGTGGATAAATATATACATTTGTTTTTTTAATGGAATATGTTAACTTCTTTTTTTAAATTTAAGCCGCTGTACGATATTTGTTTTTTAATTACATACAAGAGTTGTATTTTCGGCCGTCTCATTATTTTGTTATTTTAAAATATTGTTAATGTAACAGTTAAGTGATAATGAGTTTACATACGAGTGAAGTAGGGAAATTATTGCATAACATAACGGAGATGGTTGTCTAAACATATCTGTTCTTAGAACTCTACGTAACTGTTATCTAATCTGCGACTCTTCATATTGTGTTCGTAACAATTTTGGTGGAAATATTTTTCAACTGTAATCATATGTTTTTGGGTAATAGAATTTAAATAAGACCTATCTAAAATTAATTTATCCCATACCTATTAATAATATTGACATATTTCTCTACGTTAAATTCATTTAAATTTGACGTATAGCTCACATTGAAATCTTAAGGCATACACATGAAATTACCAAGAATTTGTTTGTTCCACCTCGCATTAAGGTTCAATTGGTAGGGAAAGCTATGAGGCATTCATAGCCTCATTTGTAACCCTATAAGTATATAATATAGTGTAAGTAAATGAATAAAATGCACTCCACACTTATACCTATTCGTCAATGTATTTATGAAGATCATACTCTGACATCAAGTTACTCGTAGGTACCTACACATTGTTTTGAATGTTCGAACACAAGTAGTATATGAAGATTATAATAATTTTCATACTACATGCTTGTAATAGGTGTGACAACGTCAGTTAATAACAGTCTTCCGTCAATTTAGAACACATTCAAAGACAATTGTTTTTTTAAATATGCACATATACAGCCTGTTCAAAATTACGAAACGAATAGAATTATTACGTAACTACAACTTTTTGTTGTTTTCTTTTAAGTATAATGCCTAATAATACTGACAGGAAACATTGCCAAGATATATACAAACTTTCGGAAATATAGTCAATGTTAATAGTTTTCTGTGCAGTACATGTGTACTGCACAGATAATATAGTGTTACAATTTAATATAGAATAAATGTGTAATAAAAAATGTTACTACTTTAAGCGTTATAGCATTTTTGTCTAGTTCTCAATAACTTCCATGATCATGATGCCGTGCGGTCCCCGTATATTCATTTATAACTAAAAATTGGCTAAAGATGTCAAAAGAGCTGTTAGGCCCAAAGTCAAATGGCATGGACTCATTTCATACATCTAATTCAAATATCTACTTATCAAAAATGTTTCAATTGAACAAAGAATTCAATTCGATCTGTTTTAGGATCGTAATCGGTTAAAAATAAATCACATATTTTATAACAGCAACACCATCTGCAGTTTAAAGTTATTTTAGGATCGAAAATATTTAAATATTAATCATACGTCTTATAATATACCAAACTTGTGACTATCTGCGGTTTAGTCCCGACAAAAAATTCCGATTCATCCATTCATAATCGTTATCAATATAATGTTTGTTATTACTAAATTGTAATATAAACAAAGCAATCATAATAGATTAAACAGATATACAAAGTGCAAAGTTGACCTCCACTACTAACGAATATTAAACGGTCAAACGAATGTTTATCACATTGTAAAAGTCAGCTCAAATGCTGACTTAATTTTAAATCCTGCCGCCAATTAGTTAGTGACCATTGGCACATAATAAAATACCTACCTCTGAACATTAAGGTATAATTAACATATCAAAGATACAATGGAGATGAAACAAGTTTTTGCAAGCCTAATCACTTTCTTGCATAATTACAAAAAAAGACAATAAGAACACCCATTAAAAAGTAATTCTGCACAGATCCGAAGTTTGGGGAAAAACTGTAAGAAACAAAGCTTTGGGTTCAACGTAATTACACGAAATCACAACAATTTCAACGCTTGAATGGGTGACGCATCGCACGGGGATTTTTATCGAGCCGTGTGCGCACCGCCTTTAAAACACGTCGCGTGTTCCAAGTTGAAATCATTTTCTAAGCAACGCTCGCCACGGTGAGACGTGTTCTGGAATAAAAACGAATCAATAATTATAAAAAATCATCTAATCAAAATGAAGAAGTACTCAGTCCTCGGCAACAAGAAGAGAGTGACGATGGAGATCAATCAAACCCGGTTGAAAGTCATCGGCAATAACTGTATAATTATAGTATCCATAAATCAGGGAGACATCGAAGTGATCGGCAACGATTGCCGAGTGGAAGTGAAGGATAACTACGGCTCAATCAATTTCGTCGGCAATGGCGGGCTCGTTACCGTTAACAAGCGTTTCAAAGGCGACAAGGTGTCGCTGGTTGGACCGAACTGTCATCTTCATGTGGACGGAAAAGAGAAACAAATGCCGTCTTACGAAGCTCAACTGTCTCCGTTCAGCAAGGAGCTGGATGACGTCATCGACTCTATTTTCACATTCGTCATGCGTTGATGGAAAAAAAAATAGTGTATTGTATATTGTGAATCTCTTCTGAGAAGAGAATGTGCTAATCCGGTACAGCAGACGCTTGTTATATCGTGGAGTCTTGCGGTTGATGAACTTAGCGGACATGAGTTATTTTTTGTGTCATTAAAATGCTTTGATGTAGCATACTCTTTCTCTTTTTTGTTGACCATTAAACACAGTGTTACTGTAATGTGAACCTTATAAAACCTACATGTAATTCAAAATCCATTACGTAACGGCTTCCGGTTAAACCTGAACTGCCAGGTAAAGTCCCGCATCTAATATCCTGTTTGGTACCACGGTTTTCGTTAATGCTGTAATTGATTCATTATGAACATACATTATGACGTTACTGAATAAATTTAGTTTCGATGATGATGATGACGATGAGAAAATTTCATATGGATGGTTAATTAGTACATTGTAAACAAGCATATTTAAGGAAAATGTAAAGTTGGAAAATGAAGAGAGTTTATTGTATAAGAGATTTGTACATTTGTATTTAAAAGTTTTTTCCTTCCTTTATAGTTTCAGACCAGTTTAAAAAAAATTAGAAATTGTTCAAAAATACAACTTTTTTATTTATACATCTTATTAGTCTTATAACTTCAAAATACAGGCATTGTATGCCAATAACACATAAGATATTTATTTGCGTATTTAATTTGTATATAATAATTATACTGGAAATTTTATAATATATGTCAATATTTCATTCAATTCATTGTTTTCATTCATGCCTCCCGACATCTTTTTTAACGCCGAAGGAAAATGTTCAGTTTGGATTAAGAAAATATATGACCGTTAGATGACAACGCATAAAGCTTATCTATTGTGACGTCTCTACTATCTATTTTTTTCAACTTGAATAGATACAAATAAGAAATAATGCGAATGACTTTAGAAAGCATCAATTACCTACACAGAAAAGAAAATTATATAAATTAGAAAATTATTAAATAATTAAATATCTTTAAATACATATCAAAAATCTAACGAATCGTTCTCAAAGTTGCGCTTCATATAGTTGATAAAAAATACCTATTTTAGCGGCTCAAAAAAAAAAAAGCTAATTGGTAATAAAAGGACAACGTCATTTAGCCACTTCTAAAACATTTTCAGTACAACAATATATGTAAACATGTCTGGTCGCAAAGCAACAAATCACAGAGAATGTTCTTTGAATATCTCAAAATTGATGCTCGCTTTTTATAAAGTAAAAAACCAATACAATTTAATTATGCTACGGTAAAAAAATAAAAGCTCATAATTATAATAAATATAAAATTAGATAAGATATAATTAAATGATATACCTAATTACTGTTCGTAACAAAGAAAAAGGTCGTTAATTGCAGAGAAAGATGCCTGCGTCATCTTCCCTTCCGGTTATCATAACCATTATTGTCAAAGTCTCTTGTTTGGTGCTTTTCAAATTGAATGTGAGTGCTAATCTCTCATCTATGTCAAAGTGTGGATTGGAGACAGGAGTTAATGAATAATTAGGCTGTCCGAGGTGTTTCAGTTACCTTGAAGGCGTTAAACAGGATTTGTGAACTAACTAGAATTACGACCACTGTACATTGTAACAGATATCATATCTCTTGTTATAACACACCACCAAAAGTCGTACATTCAAAAGTTGGCAATATCTTTTTTACCTCGTACTCCATAGTTCATTGATTATCCTCCACTTTATTATAACTTAATAGTGTTACGAGGGGCTAAATTAATATTTCATAACATTTTTTCCCATTCAACCGTTGGCAACTGATTTAAGCTTTTGGTGGCCATAAATAGTTCGAGATCCGCAAGCGCAAGAGGCTTGCTAACATTTCCGATTGACCCATGCCTTTAGTGAATATGTTCTTATGCCTCACAATGAGTCAAGAGTGACCTCTGTCCCACAAAGCCACAAACCGCAAAGCTCCGGCAAGAACATATAGAACTCTACTTAAAGGACACGATTATAATATATTATGTTATTACACTAACTCCTTAGTATTACAGCCCTCTACCTATCCCTCCAGGGAAATAAAGGTGTAATGTTGTTATGGTGACTACTTAATGTCTTCATTACACTTCATTTGTATAGTATTATTATAGGCTATTTTATTGAATATTCCAAATTTCTGATAATATTTTTTTTATTTAACAGACGTCACTACCTCCTCAGCAACAAATATACACAATCATTAAACTGGATCAGAACTAATAATGCTGTGTAGCGGCAAAAGTAGTTAAACGATTGTTGGACACTAAACCCGAAACAATGGATTAAACTACTCAAAAAACGTTGAAAGCAGGAACTAAATTGGATTTATTTCTATACCTATCGATAAAAACCAATTTCGCAAATAGGTCTTCATTCATTTGCTAATGTCCATACGTACAGTGGCGAAAGAAAGGCTATTATCCAGCCTAACTACGTATCCGTTACGATGACATTCGTGACTGAAAGCAATTTGAGCGTATAGTTAACACATTAGCTGAATTACATCGCAAATGGACTTGTGGAACGAACAAATAGTTTCCTAACTACAAAGTACACATACAGATGGAAGAATGAAAGAATGTCCTAAATGCTAAGTATTGTTATTATTGTATTATCACGGCAGGTCACTTACGATGTAGATAGATAGCAACGAGTGCCAATTGTTTCCATCTTTAAAGACGTCATGTGCTCCTTCTACAGCTATCGTTCATTTTATATACGTACATCAGCTTCTAAACTAAGTTCTAAGGAAACTTTAACAAACATAACATGTAAGCGAAGTGTCCAAATACAACTTAAATATGGATTAGAGAAGGAATTTACTTATTTTTCACTTTATAGAAACAACGGTTACTCATGCAAGTCATTCTTGCGAAAAAGTGGTATCTGCGTCCAACAAGATCACCTGTGATAGGTCGCAGACGCGGTGAGACCCTTGAGGACTGAATTGTTACAGCTCATCTTAACGTGACAGCCTACATCAGGCTCCAGATAGAAACTTACGGTAGAGGCCCCAGGGAATTGAAGTTCGGGCTATGATGTAACATCATCGTTTTTATCAAGTAACTAAACAGCATAAATAAATACTGAATCGCTACTAATGACTAATAGTAATATAATGTGGTACGATTTGAACTCTAAATGTTCACAATGTTCTTGGAAATCGTGATAAAATACCGTAAAATTTGTTTATAATTGGGCTTAGTCAGGTAAAGTAAATATTGATATGTGATACGCGGTCGTCATAGCCGTCACATTTTCAAACACTCGTATGACGAATAACGTAAATATGATACTTACAAAATCATCGTATGCTGTTTTGTAATAATGTTTACGACTTTTTGAATAATTAGATGATGGATAAATACCAAAGTAAATATAAAGGTAAACAAATACGCCATCAACATTTATAACGTCCCACTGTCGAGTTAAGGTCTTAAAATGGGTTTAGGCCTTAATCTCTTACTCTGATTATCTAAATGCCGGTTGGCGACTTCACAGGCCTTAGAAAATATTATAAATATTTGCAATATATACCTTTCCCTTGATTGTTTCCTTTACTGATCTATCGGTTACTCTTAAAAAGGCAAGAATCTTTGTATAGTCAAAGCATCTGACAGGATCTGAAGTCTAGACCCCTGGTGTTGGAAGTTAAAATCTTAACCCCTAGACTATCACTTCTCACTTATGAAATGTGTAGAGAGTACTTGATGCCCAAGCGTGGCGGTGTACTATCAACAGTTACGACAAATGAACCGCCCGCGGCGAAGGCACCTCGTTTAGATGACCCTGAAATAGTTACTGTAGATTGAAATATATTATTCTCATTGCATTAACTGTACGTCCATATAAGATTACAGATACATTACATGGCTACGGATTTACTGATTTGTTAATTATATTCGCGAATGAAATTAATGAGGATTAAAAAAACAGCTGTGTATAATAATTGCGATTGTCAAAGGCGTTTGTCTAACAGTCTTGTATTGCAATACCTATTAAGACAGAGTTGACGAAACTGAATATTGAATACAATCAGTTTTAAACGAATCACTCTCCAAAAATGTGGTACAATAGTACTCAATCATTCATTGAACTACGAGCCGGTGTCGGAATTGGTTTCGATACCCGCTTATATTATGCATACGATTTTATTCATTGTGCTTGATACTGATTAGGTCTAACATTGTATAAACCTTTCGATTATAGATAGGTGGACGTAATCAATGCTCTATTTGAATACAATCTAAACATGGATGACGTTTGTGATAGGATACTTTTACACTAGCGCCTGTCAAGTTCAAGTGAAGTATTTACCCGCTGAATATTCATTGTCATTACTTTACAATTACAAACCTTTTCAGAATTATCACGACAGGATTAAGTGTATGAGTAACTCTTCTATGAATCTGTTCTTGAGAAATTATAAGTAATTGTCTCAAAATTTAGTATTACTTACAAATCTCAAAATATGTATTTGACGTGGTTGACAATAGCGGCACACTTGGACTCCATTCTTAGGTCTTCTCTGAATAAGACGAGCAAAGTCGGTTACGCTACTGAGATGGGCGCATGCAGACTTCATATGCAGTAGAGACCATTATTGGGACTCTAAAATATCTAGATTTTCTCACGATGGTTTCATTCGTCGTTATAGCAGATCATATTTTTCCTTAACAGCACATATACCTTAGTAAAATAGCCCGTGAGGTGCGTACCTGCATAACCTTCAGATTTCTGGAGTGGACGGCAAAAATGTACCTAAGTCAAAATTTAACTTTTACAGACTTTTCTAGTTAGTTTTACGCATTTAGAACCAAAAATCTACAAATGCGCATCAAAAATAAACAATAGCAGATTACATTGTACGAGAAGCAAATCCAAATTCGGTATTAAATATTATAAATGAAAAAATAGTTATGGGGTACTGTGTTTGCTATTTTCCCACGATAATATCATCAACCAAAATGTGACCAAATTGAACATGAAAATAAAAAAAAGTTATGATTCCTCATGTTTTGGCAGGATTCTATTGGCGGTTATTATTAAATAGAATTCTGAATTAAAATTGTTCAAAAACTCGGTAGGTATAGAAAATATTTTAATTGCAAAAAAAAGTACATGTTTCAAATTGACAACGTTACGTTCAACGAAGCGGACGAGTAACTTCTAGTCTTGGATAAATCATTTGAGCGGAAATCCCCGTTAAATTTGCATTATGAAAAATAGTACTACGTATTACGTTACTACTAATTAATTGACCACGTGCACGGGAAAAGTCCCCACATACACGTGTACTTCACATATGACCGTTAATTGTTATGCGAGGGAGAATTATAAATTTTAAACAGAACACTTGAAGGTAATTCATGGATTGTTTACCGACTTCTGTCACAAAAACGAACTGCACAATAAAAACACAAACAGAATACATTTATTTTGCTTTTAATAAGCAAGAGGATCAACGGCCAGATACTGCACTCATCGTAATATACTTAGTCTTGCCATAAATAGTCTTACAAAGAAAAACAATATTTTTTTATTGTACGTTACATTTATTACTATTACAGTGAGTTAATTTAATATATTAATATAAAATTATTAAAAATATATAAATCTTATTCGAAGTGGTCTTAACTGGCTGCAATACAGTCCTATAAACGTTGAGGCCAGTTATCAATAGCAGCACGCACTCTTTCTATGGGAAAATTCTTC
>DWJK01004351.1:0-12104 GCA_018248815.1 Croniades pieria auraria
CTCACGATGTTTTCCTTCACCGTTAGCAAGTGATATTTAAACTTAAAACGCACATTTTTAAGAGGTGCGCGCTAGGAATTGAACCCGGTCTCCCGGCGTGAGAGGTCGAATTTCAAACCACTAGGCTATCACTGCATGTTCAATTATTTTTTCCTAATTATATACATATGTACCGTATATACATATGTAGGCCGGTGGCCTAACTCACGTACGTTTTTCGGGAATGCCCGACTAGTTACGGGCCTGTACGAGGTCCAAAACGTACGTGAATTAAGCCGGTACATACATATGTATAAAATCATGTGTATAAATACTCACGAAAAATTTAACAGTAAAAAATTTTTTTCTGTCAAATTATCTACTATGTATAACAACGACACAAAGTATACATTTTCAATGAATAAATTTTCAGTCAATTATCAGTATTTATTGATAATCAGCATTTATTAATAACCAGAAATAATGTTCATTATTTATATAAATATTTTTTTTACGTCTATGTTAAGTGACCGTGATAGAATTTTTTATCATTTTCCGATTAAATGGCATCAGCAAATGTTAAGCGCAGAGTGACTCAGCACTATTGACTGCTTTGGCTTCACTACGCTCGGGTAAATGAAATGACTAACGTTAACTGGTTTAAAATGTCCAAGGGGAAATTGAGGTTCCAGGAAAGAACTACATATCGTATATCCACCGCCAGACTCTATCTGAACCGCTTCCATTGAACGATTAAAAACAATCTCTTAGGTACAATCTTAATAGGTCAATATTATCACTAACACACACACACGCACACGCACACATACACACACTCACGCGCGCACGCACACACACTCACACACACACATGCACACTCACCTACACATATGCACACATACATCTATGCACACAAGTACAAATCCGATGGATATATTTATTTATTTAGATTTAGTTTTTAATGTTTTTTTTTTCTCAACTTGTTTTTCTTTTCTTACATTCATTTTGTAGTTGTTCGAGATCACTGTTTTAACTTTGTTATGAGTTCGCTGGTACCCACAACACAACTTAAATCTTATTTTGGGTGCCAGAGTTCAACCAAAGCGACAACATATCTCTGTAATCACTGTTCATGACTTTTATAATCCATGTACCTACTTCGTTTTTTGGAAATAAATATTATTATTAATATTATTATTGTTATTTCTGAACACAGTCGAATTTTGACGTTATTGAATTTTAATTTTTTCCACATGGGAAATAATGCGATAACAAATTCGACTGTGGAATGTGTTAGTTGCATAGTTCTAGTTTTCAAAATCTTTCAAAATATTACTTGGAGGATATTACAAAATTAACAAGTTTAACGGTTCATGATTAGTTTTATCTATTTGTTTCTTGATGTGGGTACTCGTATAATTTAAATTACAATGCTAAATTCGTTATTAGTCTAGTAGTATTATAATCCATAATATGCATAATGTACTTTAATTAAACAATCAAAATTATAATAATACATATATACAGCACTGCATGGGCTGCATTATGTAACTTATTATTATCAGAAACTAGTTTAAAACACCATTTCGTACAATCATGTTAAAGAAAAAATAATCTATGGTCGCAGGTTCTCTTGCAGAAGCACCATTGCCCCCAAGCAGCATGGCTTCAGAGCTATATTCTATTCTCCTTCAAGTGTTTAGGCATGTATACAACATGTTCTTTTAAAAGTTACATATACCTACTTTGAATAACTATGTAGCAGTATTGACCACTTTACTTAGTATGCGCGCCCGATTTCCACCTCTGTTAAATAACAGAGAAAAACGTCATGCAAACCGAAATCAATCAAACACAAGCGTAATATTTGCTGTTAACCAAACAAGCGAAGCTCCTAAGTACATAGCGACGGACGTGGAGCCAAACAAATGCATTACAACGACGAAATCCCTACGAACTAGTATTTAAATTAGACAGCGGCTGTGAGAGAATCACTTACACAGTGTTATGTTCATTTCAAGGTATGCGCTTTCGCCCTTCGCGCGCTGGAGGCAAAGGTTCCTTTTAATTTTCTGTTCTCCTTCTTATTACAATTACTGTTAAATGAAATAGAGGAACTTATTTACAAATACAAATACAGTAAAATATGTTGGTTAAAATGTTAAATAGTTTATTATGGTTTCGTGGTAAGTTCATGTTCATTGAAATACTATCTTACAATTTCTCTATAATTACAAATCTAATCGTCATCTCCGAGGTGCACTTTCGTGACAAGTTAGACAAGTTTCATGTTGCTAAATATAGGCTTACCTGTAAGCCAATTGGTCACAGATTAGAGATCCTCCACAACTGATTTAACAATGCATGATATTTCTCTGTCATTGAAAAGAGAGACTGTCAGATATTGTGTGACAGAGATTTTAAGTGTAAAAACTTTCGTTACTTCAAAACAAGGGTGGATAGGGTTTTACGAGGCATGTACTCGTACGAGTATGGTCCTATCTTATTCATTTGCGTTTTTCATCAGGCGAGATCGCAGTCGATGCTCACCTACAACATAATTAAAATAAAAGTTTATTCGAATTCTAGTGGAGGGAATGCAATATTAGTTTTAAACTTTTTTTCAATGAAGATTCAATTGTAATCTAATCGACCTCAGCAGACTATGTCATCGACATTACTGCTGTTGAGGCCTCGTGGGATAATTATAAGTATCGTTACACGTTTTTTTTTTAATTTATCCTTGTAACAATAAATGGCAGTAAATTAACTCTCTATATATTACATAATAATGATATCTTCGGACACCTCCACGTACGATTATCTGATCGTAAACTGAGCATCAACAGGGCTTGTGCTATGGTGAACAGAAGACTCACAAACTACGTATACTCGTAGACATATAAATATATACTTATATATAGATTTGTTTTTACGTTGAACTTGTAAGATAAATATGTGATATACCCATTACAAATCAGCAAAAAATGGAAGAAAAAAGCTGTAGTTGATAAAAATGTACCTGGTAGTTAAAGAGCCCGGGCTAGTCCGCTGTATGTAAGCGACTTACACTAGACATCAACATCGATTTATTTCTGGCAACGAACTCGCGTCCTTGGCGCCGACCTTATATTACGCAATATGTTTCAAAAACATACATACATACGCTCTACGTGCACTCGCCTACGTCTTACTCTATGTTGCTTTACAGAGCTCTTGATATAAGCATCACGTTGAAGACTTTCACGTATATTTTATATGCACATAGTAGAATTTTTAACTGTTTCCGATGTACATTCCTATACATTATTTTTGTTGTATCATCACCCCAAGTTACTTACCCAGTAAGTAGAGAAAAAGGGTTACCATATATCTCTATCTGTAGAAACCTTGCATGCTTTTATATTACATTTTTATATACGTTTTTTCCTTGCGTGTAGAGTTCGTGTGATTTAAAAAAAAATGTTTATTACATATTGATAAATTTCGTTGCGATTTTAATTTCCTTTTTCCTTCCTCCTCTATAGTTAAATTAAAACAAAACAAAATCGATTAATCGGAACTGCGAAGGAAGATTCACTGAATTATTAGCAGAGTGTTGTTTTTATGTCAGGTTTTTCTGGTAACATGAATATTTGTAGCGCACGCCGGTCATGGAACCACGAAACTAACGGGTACATGCAATATTTTAGCGCTCGCAGTCACACTTCAATGTTATACTGTAACGTACTGTATACATATGTATGTATGGCAGTAATGTATGTAAACGAAAGTGCAGAAAACGTGTTACACAATATTATAGCAGCAATTTGTAGTAACTACAAAATTATGAAAATGTGACACAGAATTAAAATTTAATGACATTCATCATATATACAGAAATTGGTACTAATAATTATATTTTATTTACTTAATAATTATATTTGTACCTGAATATTTGTTATAATATTATCACGCCAAGTGCTTTATGGGATATACAATCGGCACAGTGTTGTGTCTCCGACATTAATTAAGATATAAATACGATTTTCATAAACGGATACGAAGAGAAATAAAATTAATACCTAAAGATTAAATATTAATTAAGTACATCGCATGTATAATTATTTATTATATTAATAATCAAATTTATATGTGATTAAAATTATTTATACACGAATATAGAGTGATATAAAAACGGACACCACATCCAAGGCGTAAGTTGGCTATGGCTGTTCGTCGGCTGAGTGAAAGTGGCAGCAAGCCTCTTAGCTGTCGGCGAGCGAAGGCCGGCCCCGTCGTGAACCGACCAACACCTTAAATAATATTCTGCACCTAAATCTGCTGGCCGTATCGTCTAGCTCTGTAACTAACCTAGCCTAACTCACTATCTCACGCTGTGTCCACGTGTTCCAGTCTCTTCAAGTGTCTCAATGTAAAGCCGACATACACGTCTCTGACTTTCCAATGTATGGTTCTTGTAACATAAAAATTAGGTTGCAAATATGTTTTTGGTATTTGCTGTGATCCAGTGCACCGGAGTGTTTGAAGCGTAGTAACATTTGGTTAATATTGTGGTATTACCATGGTATTAGTTAAATTTTGGTTTAACACTTTGTAAATTACTCTAAAGACATAACAAACACGGTTTAAAATTATAAACATATGTGCAAACGTACATATGTAGGTGTCTACGATTGTCTCTCAACATCTTACTTTTGCTCTGATTTAAATCCTTAAAATACTTCCCGATGATGGCTTAATATATCATTCCGTTTCATTCTGATAGGAGACAATTTAAAGTTGATAATAATATAGAGACAATGATATACTTTTTAAAATCATTACTACTGAAATATCTTATCCAAATGGCGGTTTAAGATCGAATCGTAAATATAATAGTCCGTTGGCTAAGCACCGTCGCTTTACAGTTTACTTAGGACGCAATCGATACAGTCAATAAATCTTCCGTTGCAGGTGGATCCAGCCGTTTTGTAAAAGATAAATTACGCTATCCATGCCATGTAAGTTACTACTACTGCGAGTGCAGTCTTATTAGTAATACTAGACTGTCATTTATTGATGTCGCGTTGAAAATAAAAACAGTTAAAAACTTAATTTTTCCAGTGTACCTGATTTGAGTCACTTTTATGATCTTTACCTTTTAATAATGCTTAATACTTTGATCAAAATATGACAAGCACTTTGTTTATATAATTAGGTGGGTATATAGCTATAATTAGGTGGGTATATAATAACGTATTTGTGTTCAACGGCAGAACCTTCCTTGATCTCCTTACTCAATAAATAATGTATTGAATCATTGCTTAGCAAATAATAAGTGACAAATAATACTCACGCAACAATCGGTGTAAATAGGCCTTGAAACGAAATGTATGTTTTATAGTGTAATGTAAACAGTATTGCAAAGTAACACGAACAGAGTATTTGTTAAAGCCTGCAATGGTTTCGAAAAGTAAATTTGAACTATAGTTATTAGTGAGAGAATCCGGATATAAATAAATCGTATACGCTTCGCTTGTATTGATCGGCCGCCGCGAGCTCGCGCTCACTCTGCAATTATCGTCGTGGCCTGCGGCGCATTCCACTGAACGTTGAGCCTAATTAGTTCAGTATGCGACGAGGCTTTGTCTAACAGTTCAGTTCACCTTGTCGGGCTTTTACGAATGGCTTTTAATCTGATCGTTTCGCACACACGAACTTTGCGGAAGGACGCGTCCGTTTTGGCACAAAACTATTGTTGCGTACACAATCTATTTCGTGATATGTTCTGTGTGTGTCCCATAGACATAGATTCATTAACTATAATCGAATACGAACCGGAACTGACCGGTAGCGTTAACGAAGACACGTTAACAAAACGAGTACGTGCAAGACGTTGGAATACACGTAAAAAAATCAACTTTCGTAAGAACTTGATCAATCGTCGAAGTCATCGTGTTATGCGCGTACATAGCGGTGTTCCACGAGTGAAGCATTGTAAGTAAACATCGCGGAGAGTTCGGAAGCCAGTGATTCGTGTGTTTACCGGCGGTCACTATGTAAACGGCTCCCTCCATCTGAACACTGTTACGTAAACATGTCGGACATATAGTGTGCAAACACCGGCTACACTGATCGTTAAAAATAATATTTATTCTGCTACAGCAACGGCAGGCGAGCGCGCTGTCGATAAGTCACACTAGAACGTTTCACTTTTTAATGTTTCCACAGCAATAAAACCTTCAATGAATTAGATACGTAATGGAATGTGGCGTGTCGTGGAAAATTATCAAATGGGGAAACTGCGCAATTTTATAATATCTATGTAGGTTACATCGTTACGTACCCATATTGTTTATGTTGAGTATATTTACTATAGAACCGTAGTTAGAGATTCAAGTACGCCGCGTTTTATCGGTCAAAGATTATTATTTCATCGTGTATAGAAGGGTCGTTTTAATAATATTAAACAATACACACCTTGAATATTCCTGGAATAAAGTGCTTACTTAACTTACACTCGGTTGTTAATTAACACAATAAAAATTATTAATGTATCTCCCATTATTATTATTGCCATTAGATACGCACGTATCTGCCATTAAAAGTCAAATACGGAACAATATCCATTTAAATAAAAAACAATATAAAACCCGTATGGAATCTTCGGTTTTTGTCTATGATTTTCAATAATATCAATGAGCAAAATACAGTAAAACCGTGGAAACTTTTTGTACGATTCAAATATAGCTGTGTAATAAAGTACCTTTAACAGGTACAACTCTATTATCTATTCCCGCGTTAACTTTTCCATTGCAAAATACTCACTAAGCTAATTTGTATGCACAAAAAGCCTGAGACTTGGCAGTATCCACCGCATACTTTTAATCTATGTACGTGGTACGGTCTCGGTTATAAATAGCCCGCGGCGCAGGCAGGTGGAGCGCGCGGGCAGACGCACGGACGCCGCGCTTCCGCGAATCCACCGAACATCGGAGCTGACTCCACTCTTACCATAATAACGAAGCCTCTTATGGTATAGCCCACTCTGTATTCCAACAGATTGCATTGATTACCTTGGCTGATAGGTAATTACAAGATGTAGACGTGTTATGCAATGGTTATGCACCGTCGCATGCGTTTATCGAGTAGATGGCTAGTATTGACATAATATCAAATATAGACGTATAATGAACGTATACAGCGTTGCTTGAAATAGCCTAGTATATAACAACACATCGTCATTCAATGTTATATATAGAGTTATTTTTCAAGTACTCTCGATAATGCCTAAAAAGGAGTGAAATCCTTAAGAATCAATTTACGTGCTGCTCTTAAAATAAAAGACATTTATATTGGCCTAAATATTTTAACAAAAACATAATCACCTTCCATTCCGAGGCGAGAGGTTTTGAGTTAGTTGCGGCGGCGAGAATGTGGACATAAGCAATTTAAGAGCCCGTGCGTGTATCGGGTGCCTCGTATCTCGCTTAACATTTTAACTGCTCATATTGTTTACTTTAAGAATACAACCTGAGAAATGTTCTCACTACGCTATTCTGTCCGTAAAAGTATTGAAGAATTAAGAATTTATACGTCCTCAAGGTATAACAATAAGCACGTGCATTGAATTAAATGTACGTCGATTGAGGTCGGTGTTTTAATTTATTTATATTGCAAATTGTGATCTGTTCGGTTTTGGCAACGGTCTCCATCCAACCTAATGCTTATGTGTTACGTCAAGTTGGCAGGCTGTCTAGGAATTGGCTTCCTTCTGGCCCCTAGTTTCTATTTACTTCAAATGGCAAAGTCGTCTGATTGATAAAAAATTACAGAAAGAATTAAGACGAAGAGGTTCTGGGGCCTCGCCGACACCGTACGTGAGCGATCTGTTCTTTGTTTTTCGTTTTTCTTAATAAAATTTACGTACACAAATCTTAGTATGGTGTCAAAACCTTTTTATTAATGCTAGGTTTAAGTATATATGTCTATTATACATGTGTAGTACTTACTGCTGAAAGTCATAATGGTCTCACGCTTGGAATTCAATAGGTACATTGAGTACAAGTGGGAGGAATGAGGTAGGTAACGTCCAGCGGGCCCAGATCATCGCTCTCGATGTGCAGCGGTACAGGAAAACAGAGACAGATATAAATGGAATCCCGATAGCGAGCGTGGCATTATCCGGTTGTTACACATTGTCGCAGAAACATAACTTTGACAACTAACCTCACTTTATAACTTCGTAACACTTTACGCACAAAACTCGTTATATATTTTCGCACTAGTCATGCTAATTTTAAGTAAAACAAAAGTCAACAACAACATCTCTTAATTTTAGTATTTTCTCATATATAATTTCATTTAATAATTAAGCTTAACTAGCATTCCTCACCACGACACGGAACGCAGGCGTCCACTGGGTTGGCATTTTTAATGTAATCACGTATTAGTAGTTGTAGTGTTATTCGATTTTGTGTATTTTCGTCTCGTTGTATCAAAATGCTTGGATAAAAAGGTCGTTTGGTATACTTTGGATGGGAATAATGATAGGCGGTTGGTAGACGACAGGGCGCCGAGCGACGACGCCGCGCCGCCTGCCCGGGTCGCGTTACGTACGGCACATACTGCCACACACGCCAGACAGTGACAGAGATAATAATGTATCTTAATGCACTTAAAAATGAATTTATAATATTATAAAGTATTGCATAACGTCTTTTTATTTATAAATAGGCCCGATTAAAAGATATTTTTAAATAAAGTTTTGAGATAACGTATGTATAAATAAAACCGATATTTGGAGTAATTACTGTAAGGAGTAAGTACTGTAAGGACTCGTAAAGACAAAATATATAAGGTAAAACATATTTGGTCTGCCTTCCCCGTAAGGGACCTGGGATTAATATACACATATTTTAATTTAACCATATTTACTTTTCAAATGAATTCTCGTTTTAAAACTCAGAATTACTACATTAAATCATTAAGAATAAGCTGACTATATTTTGAAACTCGTTATTTCTAAACGTAAATACGTATGTTTCATCTTAACATTTTTTTCTCGATACGTTGTTTTCTCACCTTAATCAGCGTTTCTTTGACTTATAGTTTAAAACACAAATGTGGAAAGCAACAAAAATACATATAACAAACTGTACTCTTTATAACTTTTCAGGTTTATCAACAGATTAATAATGGTATAGAATTGTTAAACACAATAAGTAACTTTGAGACCACGGATTGATTTTTTCCATCACTTTTCATTTCACTTAAGTGCTAAACAGCTATTTCATTTGAGGAAAATAGAAAGATGTCACTAACATATAGGATGAACAAATGAAACCTTTAAATTAATTAGATGTCCTTGGTGTACCATACACAGCCCGGTTTAAAATAACCGGACACGGTTAGGGCTACTTATAAATATTGATATATAATATAAGATCTATTTATACGGTTAGATTTATTAGATCTATTTAGATTGTTTCATAGGGTCAGTTACAGAACGTGGTTACAAGTTATTTAAAGTAGGCTATGTTAAAGTTATTCTTAGTCATGATGATAATTTACGTAATAATACCGTAAAGACAACCATTCCTTATTGGGCGGGTAATTATAGGCGAGTTATTCTATATAAGTCAGACACTATCTGGTGATCGAATAAGAACTGGTCAAAACCAACGTATATATGAGAGAGTGATAAATCCAAAGAAGCACGAGTCTGTAAGAGGTTTTTGCTACTTGATATTCTCTGCCTAACCCCTAAGAAAACTGGCATAATATTATAATAATAACAATAGTCCTTACAATTTGCACTATTTCGCTATGCGGCAAGCCGGAGAGAAGGACGATGACATTTTATCATATGTTGTGCACTCTACATCGTTAATTAATTTATATGGCCCTGTTCATATTAGTATCAACCAACCTTGTGATCTCTGCCAATCGATTCTGAGTTATCAGTTTACGTCAATATTAATGTGTATTCAATTACTGACATCTACGCGACGAGCCCAGTAAAATGAGACTGCATGAATATCTTAAATTTTAGATAAACTTTTAGACCGAGGGAGAACGCTGTTCAACGCCATAATATAGAGCGAGGTTTGGGAGAATATATGAGAGAGAATGCTTGTAGAATTAAATATTCCTTTTTAAATATTAATCGCGTGATATGTAAAAAGAAATAAATAATTTAATATTACAATCGTATACAGTAAACTGTAACATTTCCGTTGGCTACCGAACCCGCTGTGTTGACAGATGGCAATAATTAAAAGATTTTAATAAATGACGTATACTAATAAATCAGAGTAATTCAATTAACATGAAGTACCATACTTGAAACATTCTTATAATTTAATTGTCTTATTTTTGTTACATTATGTTGTTTATGTGTTAACGAATAAAAATAAATATTTATGGTTTTAGACATCTTGTTATTTACAGGGTCAAATGTTTATATATGTCCTTAACCTTCAATGAACCAAACGAAAAAGAAAATTCGAATAAGTTTTCCTGTGTGGCACACGTTACAACTATTACTGTAAGCATACAAATCGTTAACTGCATAAAATATAATATACGATTAAAGTCCTTTAAGGACTATATATATAATGTTATATATACGAGTATTTTAACGATATAAAAATTCAGTTATGAAGTCAGTCATTGTTAATGCATTTTGGTTAATATGTCGATACTATTAAACACAATCATTGACATAATTAATATCCTTATAGCATTTAGCCATGTCCCTTGCTTTCACTATAGCTTTGGTCAGTGAGAATGTAGGTATGTAAATAAATTCGTATATAACATAGATTTCGTTATTTGTGTGTCAACGCAGGCGCCCGTGTGTCTCTGTCGTCATGTTACCGTACACGCACCTGCGCGCACCACCAACACTTGCGTCATTTACAAGTTACAGCTTTAAAATAATAAAACTGGTTTCGATTGTGATCTATAAGAAGGTGGATCGACGATTAATGTTCCAGGCACACACCTGGCAGCTCCGAGACCCTGTGTTGTCATGATACACGATACTCCGTACAACCTGAATCGTAGGAAATCTACATATATTCATACCATTATAATACCAATAACAATTATGAATACATTTGCAAAATTAAATCTGTAAGCGAGGTGTTGTATATCAAGGATAAACGATGGCTATCTAAATTCATAATTTGATATGTGTAGTTCTATATGCGTATACATTTATTTTTAATGTGACATAATTTATAAAAAAAATACTCTTTTAAGTTGTGGTAGTGTCGTGTGTGAAAATATAGAGATTCTATTAATTACAAGCTTGGAACAAGCTCAATACAAAAATATATTTGAACATATAAATTTCACTCTCATGATAATTCCTCACAATTTAATTCCTCACAAATTCTTGAAATACAAATGTTACCTTTTGTCACATTACTCAAGCGCAGTTGGCTTTCCGTACACGTTTAAAAGAGTTGTTTTTTTTAAACAAAGACCATGGAGCAACGACCTGCCCTTATTTGGTGAAGTCAACATGAAGGCGACACATGATGAGGCAGCTATGTGGTTCCAGCGTTCGGTGCCAATTTTAGTCTTTATGTGGTCTTACTATCGGAAATATTGCCAATTTAACACAACCGTACAAATTCAAAGATTAAAATGTACACAATTGATGTTAATAAATATGATTTTTTCTTGAATAAGATTTTTTTCTACCGCTGCAGCGTAAAAGGAAAGTTTTACAATCGACTTACGCTATGGGAGTAGGTACTAATCGATATTTCTGGACATTATTAAGAACTAATTTGAATGGCATTGTCTATTAGCAGAGTTGACGTGAGCTTCACAGGTGTACCAGCAACCTGTTCGCTCGCCGTATCATGTTACACTAGGTTTCACATTAGGAAATTTATACGACGTCTCATATGACTACCGACGTTGTTAATTATTGTTTTATCGGTGAGATAAATTATTATAATTATTAATCGGTTCCAAGAATGAAGTGCAAAACAAAGTGATTCATCCGCGTTTATTTTATACCAGCTCGCGCAGATGTGCGGGCGCGCCGCGGGGTGTGTTAATTATATTAAGTGACATTTCATTTTAATTCATCGACATAAATCTCGGACATTACGACGAACATT
>DWJK01004352.1:0-12102 GCA_018248815.1 Croniades pieria auraria
CGACCCATTTGTCATTCCACTGTTGGAATATGGGTCTCCTCTCATATTGAGAGGGTTAAGGCCGCAGTCTGCCACTCTGGCCAAGTGCGAGTTGGCAGATTTTACACACCTTAGAATTATTTTTTTTTATAAATTCTAAGGTGTGCAGGTTTCCTCACAATGTTTTCCTTCACCGTTAGCAAGTGATTTTTATTCCCAAGATTTAACTATTATTATTATATAGTTAACAAGTCCACCAACACGCTTCCCGTTGTACGGCCAGCAGCGGACTGTAAATGAGTTTTACCAAAGAAATTTTCTGAACTGAACTTTTCGCACGGAGCTCAACGTGCAAAACTTTGTGCATCGCCAATACCCCAGCCCATTAAATAGTTTTCCCTTACAATAGCTGAAGTTTACTTCCTTTAGAGAAAATTTAATGACCTAAAATTTCATGCAAATATTACTGAAATGCTCGCGAAAAACTTGCATATAAGAAATATATTTTATATAGGTGTGTTTTTTATTTGATGACCTTATAATGTGCGATAATTAAATGACGTAAGGGAGTTTATACACTGTCTTATTGGTTGCAGTGGTAGCATGACTGCTGAAGGCCCTGAATTTGATCACCGGGTAAGACAAACTATTTTGTATTGGGTTGCGCAACATAGAGCATTCTGATATGGGTAGGTAATTGTGACGAGTTTTTTTTATATAATTTTGACTGCCTCATTAGTGAAGTGGTTAAAAGAAGTCCTGGGTCTGGTCCGCGAGTCGGGTAAAACTGGTTGTTCGTAATTTAAAATACAATTAGAATTTTTATAGTTTTTAAGGCAATATCCTTTTAATCTCTGAAAACATATTTAATATGTGGGACGTAAATCACAAAATATTCGCGTGCTACTATTTGTAGCAACAAACGAATAGAAATACGTACCTGTATTTAGCAAACAGAAGGGAGGCCCTTACACGGGCTGCGCTACAATGGGCGCGTGAAATCGCGTCACATGGTCAATTAGCTTCATATCTCACGATTATATTGCTTGAATAAACTACAACAGAGCCGTACAATGTATCTGGAAAACAAAATCTAACACTAAACGCCGTATATAACACTAATCACCATACAAAACATTAAACATCGTACATGACACTAAAAACCGTACATAACAGTAAATACCGTACATGACACTAAAAACCGTACACAACATTAAATACCGTACATGACACTAGAAACCGTACATAACACTAAAACCGTACATGACTAGATGAATAATAAAAAATAATTAAAAAATATTTAAAAAAGGAATGCAACAACCGTTGGCATAACTAAATCTCACTTATATTGAGCGAATACGTTAGATACTGGTTGATGGAAGAGATAATGTCATTTAAACAGACGTACAGGTATGACAAGCATGGCAGGTCGGTAACGATAGAAATATTGGGCACTCGATGCTCTCTGCCTACTCCGTAAGCAACCTGGAGTGACGATATAATAATAATAACAAAAACTACGCCGAATTATAAATTACATACTTTTAAATGTTACACTACATTACATTAAACTAACCGTTCGCTCATTAAATACCACCGTCAGTTACATTATTTTAATTGAACTTAAAACAAAGCTGCACTAATGCGTTAAAATCAAAATAAATACTTTATCATTCGCCTACAAAAACAGACCGTAGTTGAAAAGCTTAATGCCAAATTTGTTCTCGAAATCACGATTGTAACACTTTTTGTTGCATTGCATCTTCTTTATCTAATGGGGATCTTGGTTCAAGATCAGCATTATCAGAAAAACATATCTGATCACCGCACTTTATAATAAAGTAGTGGTAAAAATAAATTATAAAGATCCATGGAAATGCAGAATAGAAGAAAAACTGTAATATAGAATAGTTTCGACACAAATCTTGAGTAAAAAAAATTTGAGTACAGTAGTAAAAACTGTGAATATTTATCGATACACAAATCGAAAAATTTTAAAATATCAGAAGTGTATACTGAAAAGGGCCAATAGTATTTTAAGAATATCATAAATTTATAAAGACTAGACTAGTTTTGGAACTAAAATCAACCGAAAAGATGAAATAAAGCGCTCCAAGTAATGGCTAGAGTTTATGATAAAATGTTTACTCGATGTCCTTGTTTATATAGAGTTTAGACATATTTATAGTTTTAATGTTTTATTTATTTAATGTCCAGTACTATTTAAGGCGAACATTAGTATGTCAAGGGACACAAGTATCTATTTAGCGCGCGTAAAACTAGTATTGCCAGTTATACATATATTTTTTGTTTCCATAAACATTCTTATAATGATTATATAGTTTTTCTCTTGCATAACTCTAGACATTAGCTTTAAAAATCAAACTAATTTTATTAGATATTTTCATTATGCCAACGATTTTCATATTAAGAAGTTCACTGGAAATTATTAACGAATACGTAATTTGTTTGGAAACCTAAAAAGCAAAAGAACTTAAATTTATTTCGAACAAAAATATAGAATTATCTATTATGGCCCCTTTAGAGCAAATTTTACAATGTACATCAAATCCACTCACCAGAACCGAATTAAATACTTATATATTTTAATGTATTCTAACAGGAAATGTCCGTCAAACACAAATAGAAATGAACGTGTCTTGTGCAATTAAAAGATTTGTCTCACAAACTCGCAATTGAATACCTAGCCAAGTAGCGCATTGCTTTGTGCTAAGGAGAAACTAGTTTCGATCACAGACAAAAGGCTCTCAACGTTGTGAACGGAGTCTTCTGATTGAGATTGGTTGCACTGACGTTCCTTGAGTTACAGGCCAGCCTTGAGACATTGTATCGGTCGTGGCTATCCATACAAAAGACTTGGAACATTTGTACATACACGTACGCGATTATTTACGCCAATTCGTCCTATCATTTGTCGTTACCATAACAAAAAAAAATTTTAATGTTTGAGAACATAAAAAATAGTTTCAGCCTCTTCAAGAATATAAGTCTAGAATTTTCACAAGGCCTCATGAATATCTTTATATCGACATCAAACGGTGAATTATACAACCCGCCACTTGTTGGTAGGGACCTTCGGT
Organism: Croniades pieria auraria; assembly: GCA_018248815.1. NCBI lineage: Eukaryota > Metazoa > Arthropoda > Insecta > Lepidoptera > Hesperiidae > Croniades > Croniades pieria. The sequence goes on from DWJK01004352.1 coordinate 3,081, forward strand.
GAGGACCTTTAAGCCGTTATCGATAACTTACTGAATATTTTATGATCCCAATTTAATATTGTTGAATAATGTCGGTGACCGCCATCCTGAAACTCTTAATACGTGCTTGTTTATGACTACTTTCATATCTATTACCTACTAACTGTCTAGAAATTGAAATGAGACTCACGTCGAAATTAAATAAACTTTAGGGTTATAACAACCCAATTTAGTTTTGTGCTCTCTTGCAGCAATAAATGCCCGAATACAAGTTTATAGGAATACTATAGGAATATCCTTGGATATTTAATACTGAATACATCATCATTATCATCAACAACCATCCTTTTATATTTCCGCTATTGGACAGGGTCTCTTTTTGACTGAAACGGCTTTGGACCATCATCTGACATGCTGACCAAATACGAATTGCCGAACATCCTACGCTTTAGAAAACATCATGAAGAACTCTATTTAATGTTCACTTGGTACGACAAACAACTGGTTCTGTTCTCATTGACGCAGTTGGTGTGCACGCATTTAGAACGTTCTAGAATCAACTAACACGCATCACTAAAAAAGTCCGAGCTGCTTTACTATTATACGCAAAAAACACTAATTATCCTATAACTAATCCTCCGAATGGGGACTGGACACCGGAAACTAGCATTTAAATTTAGGATTAGACTACTGTACTAAATTTGACTACATGAACTCGCTGTGCAAAGCAACATCCCTCGAGTAAAAATTAACTTCAGAAATTGGTTAAAAGCACTATGAAATATTATTGAACAAGTTGTACACAAAATTTAGCAATACAGTTACAAAGGTATAAAATATGAAAGACAGACACAAAACCAAAATACATGCGGTAGCAAAAATCCCGATCCCAAAAAAACACGCTGCGAAATGGCAGACAAGAAGATAATGATAGGAAAAAGTACTTACCAAAAGGAAATCACCACGATATATTCACAAATAAACGAATATAAAATGAATGAGTGACCTTTTAATTTAGTAATTAGTGAGTCTACCTGCTGAGCTAGGCGTTTTGGGCTCGAATCCCTCTCATAATATATTTAACATAACCTAAAAATGTTTCAGTTTTAAATTTGAATTTACCGTCGAATTATGACCATTGCTCAAATACTAGTTAAAATAAGTATATCATATTATACGTAAATTATAAAAGCGAAATTATTCAACAACATATAAGTTAATTTCTCGATCTGTCTTAATTTAAGTGGACAGCCGTGAAAATACTAGTATGGACAAAAATATCTCAATCGAATGAGAAAGTTGTTTTCAGTATAAGAATGTTGTTGATCCTGTTATCGTTTTGTTGTTTCCCTGTTACGGACAAAGGAATTCTATGTTCAGGGACATTGTTATCAGTGGACATAAATGTGTCATAATCAGATGACTAACAAACAACAGCGGCTTGATAGTGTTTTGATTTTGTTCAATTGAAGCTGCCAATATGCTGCAGTTGGTGTAAGATGGATATTGGTGGCCACAGATCACTATATGGACACGTATGTATGTATGTAACCGAGTAATCAGTTATGTTTTTTTGGGATACTCTCACTAGTTTGACTTATCCGAGGTCCTTCTAGATAAGATCGACGGAAGATCGCAACGGAGAGTGTAGTATAAAACGTGATCAGTAGATATGTAGGTCCTTAAGAAACATTTCAGAAATGTGTCTTCAATGACAAAGAGACCTAAAGTTTTTATGACATCGGTCAGACATGTGTTGAATACTTCTCGTTAACTCGAAAGTTTCATATCTTGGCATATGTATATACCCAACAGTCTTCAGACAGGACGATATAAGTATATATAGAATCTCCTAAGTAGAAGCAAATAGTAGGTGCATCAATGGTTCTCATCATCAGCCCGTCGTCCACAGCTGGACATAGAAGTCTCCAATAGCACGCCACTGAGCCCGATCTTCAACTCTTCGCAGTCCTACTGCGCTGGAACTTGTGCTACTTTAATTTAGTTGATACTAATGATAATGATAATTGGCATTAGTTTTTCCCCACACGTGGCAAAGTTGAGGAGTATATTTCGAAGGTCTGCGCCTTTAAGGCCGTGTGCGTGGCTTAAATAATAAAGCTAGTACGCCAGGCATCAGGTTCGATATTTGACAGTAATTGAAATGTATGATTATTAAATATATACTATTTCTATTTTTTTCGTGATATCCATCCTGTACTTTTCATACGGTATATTATTATAATTATAGGTCATGGTAATATTTTCCACTATTTTGAAAAATAATTCGTGAAGGTTTGTAAGGATTTATTGAAAGGCCAGCGCAGCACTGAACATTTTTCATTTCCAAAAAATAGGTTTGAAAATAACAATGTCCTCATTTCCGCCAAGTTTTTTTTTTTAACCGAAAGAGACATTTCCGGTCGTGTAGGCTACAGTCATAATGAAAATTAAAAAAGTTTTGATGTGGGCCAAAAAGATATATTGAAGCCCAAAGGCAAAAGCGATGAAAGAGAATTTGATAAGTTTCCGGGAAGAAAAACATAAAAGATTTTATACTTCAGGAAATGCTTTATTTACATTAACCCTTATAAATTTACATTGGACCATCGATTCGTTTCCATAGTGTCCGACTGGCGAATTTTAAATCCAACATTATCGATTTCGAATTATTTATGATATAACACATTTAATATTAATACGACTTCACATTCCGTGAAACGAATGGGCAAGGCGTCTGCTTTTGATAATAAAATGATATGGTACTTTGTTACAAGCAATGCACTTAAAACTATTCAGACTTCATGCGCCTCTATAAACACAGATTATTCCCGCCAAAAAGGTATTAAATTTATACCTCTCACGTTGATAAAAACGTATCATCACACTGTGTTGCGTTTAAATCAGTTATTTGGCCTGGTTTGGTTAACGAACAAACAGATAAAAACTTTATATATTTTTTAGATACATATACATACGTCAGGTCTATTTATATATAGATTAGATGGAACAATATTTTCATACAACATTAATAATAATAATAATAATCTTTATTTCAGACCAGGTATTGTACAGATTGTATGTTAGTAATTAAATCTATCCTATGTTAGTAATTTACTTTATTTATCGTTTAATCAATTAAATGTATATATGGAATTTTATTCTCGTTACTATTGGCTTGTTAGTAGAGTAAACATATTTACACATAGTCAACAATTATATATATGTGCTCCATCAATGAGATATAATCTGCTTACAAAGTAACTTTGCCGAAAGTCGCACACGCCTCAAAGGCGAAACGACGCAAAAGTATTTCTTTTGTCTCTGCCAATGTCTTACGAATGGCCTTGAAGAGCTAAATAGGGAGATTCGTTATCATAAAAGCAAAGCTCAGTAAAGGGTGAAAAGGAAATACAGAAATCGGACCCTTTTATATAGTTATTCTATATCATGACATCAGGGTATTTTATGTATGTCGCTTTGAGATTATATTTTAATCACTGTTCCATTTTCAAATTTCGAATATGTTCGACAGTTTTAAAATTTTTAATTAAAAACGACGCGCTACAGAACAAATATAAAATTAATCCTTCCACCAAAAGACAATCTCTACGATAGAAAAAAACAGTCATATATTATTTATTAAACTCTAAAAAACGTTAATTATCTTCCGTCTAGATGAGGATTTCTAGATAACAAATAACTTTGTTCTAATAAACATAACAATGGATAGATAGGTTATGCGCGTTATTTCTTACCTAGCGGAAATTAAAGGGCGTTTTATAATACTAAGTATCCTCTATCGATTTCTGACTCTATGGACCCGGTGACCCGTTAAACTGGGAGCCGTTTAACACACCAGCCTGCTCACCCCGCACACCAATGCATGTGCCTCGCTCGAACCACGGTCCACATTCTCCCAAGCTAACAATATCTTTGCAAACTATGTATATATCGCAGCTGTATATATTATATTTTATTTTTCTAAAATCATAATATTATTGAAAAAGGAAAATTACATGAGTAAATAGTTAAGTTTTACATACATTTATAACTTTCACTTTTATGGTTTTTATCTCAAGTAATTTATTTATTTTTATTTTTTTATTTTTTACGTCTTCTGTAGTTCCGTAACTTCTTACATTATTCGAATTAACGTAACTTTTATACGCACTATAAATACAGTTATTAGTAAAATTATAAACATCTTGACAGCTATTAAAAAAGTATAATACTTCTGGCAACCCTAATATAATAAAAAAACCGACATACATTTACATAGTTATATTCACTGTTGCGTAAAAAGAAAATATTTTAATCGCACATGACAAAAATCTGGGAAATTAAAGCTACAAAAATTTCAAATATAAACGCACAGAGTTGTTAAAAACAAACCAGGAAAGTTTACTTAATAATTAAAATTTTGTTTCAAATGTCAAATGAGAAGATACCAAAAAAAGAATAGACAAATTGAATTTTTTTTATTTGTTTAAAAACATATTCTTCATATTCTATAATTGTGATGTAATACCAACAAAATCAATAGATTTATATACATATGTATGTATGTATGTGTGTGTGTTTGTATAAGTAGTAATTACATAACATTAACCAACACATGAATATGTATATTTCTATGTTCAGTTTTTCACGATTCACCGCCAGTCCGTAGACCCAATCTTTAACTCAGAAGTCTTCAAAACCGGTGTGCGTGATATAAAAAAGTGATAAATGTAAAAGAAGCGCGTCATGTCTGTGAGAGACATCTTTAGCAATCTGAGCTCTCTGCGTACACTATAAAAGACCTGGCATGACGATATAATGACAATGATAAAAAATTACTTCATACATCATATTACCACCACTTACCATCAGATGGGCTGTCCGCCTGTTTGCCTTGCGATTCAATAAAATATACATTACAAGTGCGTATACAGCTGGTGACAGCGACCTCGAAACCAACTACCGAATCATAACTTATAAAGGTTAACAGCACCACGTTTGGGCAAAACGGCAAATACATCAACCCATACATACATTACGTACATACAATAATTAAATCCATTAAACTATTCGATATTAAATTTAATCAAATTGATTTATCGATAATCCAAGTAAGTGCTGACTACCGTTAATATTATATATCACTGGCATAATATATTTAATGTGCTGTAATTAAAATGAGTGGCCGAGCAGTGTTCGAAATTCGAACGTAAATATTTAAATTTTAAGTATAATATGTGTATTTTTAAACCATATTAGATTATATAGAAGTACTGGCGTTCCGCACTTCTTTCTCCATAAAATAAAGTTTAATATTCCAAATCTCACACTCCTTGCATGCAATATTCTTAAATGAGGATTATTCCAGAAGTATTTTGGATGGCCAACAGAAACTCCTTATAGGTTTACTTCAATTAATTATGTATGACACTTGTACATTAGTTTCACAATAAATTCGCACAGAGTAACGACTTCACTCTTCACAGTAACAACTGATGATCAATATAAGTCTACCTTCCTTTTATAGCAAGAGTGGTAGGTTTTAAACCAAGTGTTACAGAGCCAATACAATATCTATTTATCAAATATTCTTCAATTTTACTAGTAAAGTTATATAGTACTATTTAATTATGTTTATAATAATTATTAGTCTCGGTAGTGGTGTGTAACACCTGTGAAAGGCGACAGTGCTTCCATCTAGGCGATAGAGTTGTCAACTAGGCAACAGTGCTGCCAATCGTTGAGTAAGAATTGTCGGCGAATACCCTCATTAAAGGACGCTGAAGTGGAATGCTAGTTCTATATCAACCAATTATAAATTATTCGCATAGTCGCATAGATAACAATACAAATCGTACAAAGTGGTATATTCATCACTTTGATCATACTTTGTTTTTAAGAGAAACAGGGTATATGTAGTGGGTGACGTATGACAAAGTATAGTTTAAATTCTCACATTTGCATTTTTCCTATGTTGGGCGAAGCGAATACATTGCATTTTAAGAAGACACATTACTATATTATACTTATATTTTCTATATTTACTATATTTTCTTTTCTATTTACTCTATTTCTATATTTTCTTTTCTATTTACTATATTTCTATATTTTCTATATCTTCTTTTCTATTTACTCTATATTTATATTTTCTATATTTCTATACTTATATTTACTATATTTTAAGACGACACATTATTATTATTATTCACATTACTATAAAATTTCCTGGCGCAATCTTACGAAGTAGTTTTATGATTATATCAAGTGCTTAGAGCAAGGCGAAACACTCTATATAAAAGTATTACGTTATCACTAAATAAATTGTAGCCAAATATAGTTGATAAGCAATCAATCAACCCGCTCACCCTTCATACATACAAATCGCATTCAAAGGGGTGAGTGGGGTACAGTTGGCGCGAAGGTGACCTTCCTTCGACTAGGATATTAAATGACTATTTACTGTGTCATTTCCGAGCCTCTTATTTGTATGTTTGTAGAACATCAAATGAATAACATTTCAATGTAATTAATGCATTATTTTTCCTAATGATATATTTAATGATTTATTTATTTAAATTCCGAAACCGATGTGTGTGTATGTAAAGAATAATGAAAGTAAAAGGACGGTGTCTGTAAAGATAGACATGCCACTCGACACTTTCTGCCTACCTCGTAAGGAACTTAGCGTGAAGATACAATAATATTAATAATACAATGGAGAAATAGTACTGATATGTCAACGAGATCGTATCTCACTAATCATTGTCCGAAATTATTTATCACTTACCAAATCACTTCTTTGTCTCAAATGATAGAAGTAACAAAACTAGCCCACAATGAATGTCACGCGCAAACAATTGTTTTTGGAGATGAAATATTGTGATCTGCAATATCTACAGATTATTATGAGTTACAGCCGCGTCCGAGAGTAATAACTTGGAGAATCATTAAGGCTTGACGAAACAAAGCGTGAAATTTGGCAGATCCGACGACAAATCTAATGGAGAACACAAACAACGGATCGATGGCCGACAGTAACATTTGTTAGTACGGAATATTACATAATGAATTTTATTTCGGACTCTCGTCTACGACGGCAGTAAATTATAATAACGTGAGGAAACGTTACATAATAGATTTTCTAATTTAGACTCGGAGTCTGGATCTATGCCGGGATTTGGTATTAGTCTCACCACTTATTCCATTGAACTTAAACGTAACTGGTAAAACTTGGGGATGTGCTACACTCCTCTGTCTATCCGTTCGGGGATTACGACCCTAATGTTACCACATGTATTGAATATTGTGGATTGTTAGATTAATTATAATTAATTAGTGGTTCTGCCTACTCCGCTGGAGGTTATCGGTTTGATTCCTATCTGAGATAAGCGTCTGTATAATAGGCACAAATGTTGGTTCTGTCTTGATGTACATAACATGTGTCAACAAACGTAACATCACGCCTGTAATCTCCAAAGGGATAGGAAAAGAAATTTAGAACACTTCCACGTTTTACCAGATACAGATAAATTTCAAAATGGTGTATAATTTTAATGATGAAAATCATCTCCGTCTTCGCTACAGAAACGTGTTCATACAAGGAAGGCCTGTAATATTCATATATTTTATAAGCACTGTCCTCAAACTATTCAATACCTTTGTATCTATATGTTTATATATAAAAGACTATTTTCCATAATGTCAGTCTGACGGCAACTTCGTCGGCTACGACCAATGAATCGCTTTTAGGCGGTATGTTACTTCGCGAAGTTTCGACTCACTCCCTGAAAATATAATGACTTCGCTTCGTTCAGGTTTACGCATTTTTATACTGTCTACTTCATTACATGTAAATAAATTATGGTAACAATAATAATTTCCTAGTTCACTCAGTCTATCCCGTAAGGATGCTGGCGTCTTGATATAATAATATTAAAATATTATTCACCTTTCGCGTTTCATTCTTCACCAGTTATATACAAAGTTAAATAGATATCTGGATTTCATACAAAAACAAACTTTCCGCATCCTTCCCTCAGCCGGTGTTATATACGAGGTTTTCATCCTCTTCGGCCAATAAATCATTTTAAGGCAGTATAAATTCCTGCTAAAAGTTTCGGTTTCCCTAAGTACCGGAATTTACCTTCCTCAAGTTCCTCACTTAAATGTATTCTCACGGTACGCCGTTCTCGCGCACGTCACGTACTGATCGTGTTACGTTAACGAGGAAGTCACAGCAGAAAATAATATCATTAATGCGACATGATTTAATGATACTTTCAGCATCATGTCGTACGGCACCATCTAATTCATTCCGCACGGATCCCTCATATGAACTCCCTTAATTTAATGAAGCGTCATCTCAGATATCACGCGCAAAAGATATGCAGATGTTTGGAAAGATAAAGATAGACAGATGTCTGGATATAAAGATATATAGGTAAATGGAAATATGTAAAAGTGTTAAATAAAAGTCACTTTAACTTTCACACCTTTCACCGGGTCGCTTCTGACGTGACAATTTCATAACATCGCACCCATTAATCATTTTAGCGAAGCATTAATTACTTCGGGAAGTTTCTGCTTCGGTGTGGAGATAATTAACATTTTGTTACTTTGTGTTTATTTTATTGTTACCGATCCATTGACGTCATTCTGTTTTTGAATCTATCATGTATTATGTTTAGTAACAATACAGTCTATCGTAATCTTGTTTATCTTCTTTTAATAAAACGTCGTGACATCATTCAATATAAATGGAAGGTTCATGGTTATTCAAATGATAAGTATTACTAGTATATCATCACGCCAGGTCGCATACGGGGCAACAGAGAGCACCGAATGAAAAAATGTTATTCGTACAGATTTGACGTGTATCATCTACATTTATCACTGACTCCTCACTAAGCGGCCAATATAATTATTCATACATTTTTCTTACAATATAATTTAGGCAGGAAATCAAATAGCAGTGATAGCCTAGTGGTTAAGAATTCAGCCTCTCACTCGGGGGTGCTGGGTTCAAATCCATGGCGCGCAC
>DWJK01004353.1:0-12102 GCA_018248815.1 Croniades pieria auraria
TATCATCATCATCATCTTCATCATCACTACCAACGTCATCGTTATCATCGTTATCATCATCATCATCTTCATCATCATTACCAACGTCATCATTATCATCGTTATCATCATCATCATCATCAGCCCGTCATCGTCATCATCATCAGCCCGTCATCGTTCACTGCTGTACCTATGGAGAGGCGTCATTTCCATTGGCGCCTCACTGAGCTTGATCTTCAGCTCTTCGTATCCAACCGCTGCCAGTCATTTTGCGTATATCGCCACTCCACCTAGCTGGAGTGCGTCTTGCGCTACTTTTATAACAACCATGCAGATGCTGATGACTCGGAAGGCGACTTAGAATATGACTAACGGAATAATCATTTCAAAGTAGCTAAGTTACGTTTTACGACCCATGGAATAGGTGGTGAGCGTATTGCCATACACCAGGCATAGATCCAGGCTCGGAGCCAATACTAGAAATTTCTACCAAAAAATCTAGGTTAAAAAATTAAGGTTAGAAAATCCAATAGTCCCGACCCGAGAATCGAACCCAAAATCTCTCGATCAGCAGTCTTTCTTTGCAACCACTTGAACAAAGAGGCAGTCAAAAGATAATAGTGATGATAGTAATAAATAAAAAGGTAAAAAAAACGTAACATCACGCCTATAATCCCCGCAGAGGTAGGCAGAGGAGTGTAGTACATTCCCACGTTTCATCAGTTCCGTTTAAGCCCCATGGAATTGGTGGTGAGCCTATTTCCATAGTAATTATAATAATAATAATAATAATCTTTATTTTATAAATAAATATAATTAAAATTGCATATACTAAGAATAACAATATAACGAAGACATGTTTAATTTAACATTCACGTATCACTTGAACTTTGCTCAAATGTAAATGTGAGTCAACAGTTTAGACCAATTTTTAAAACAACGAGGCGTATGTGCAAACCAATAAGGTGGAAAATTGCTTATCAATTTCAAGCACATACATACATACATACATAGTTCCAAACACAGGCATAGTATTAACCTTCAAATCGCTGTGTACTATTCAGCTTCTTCGTATTTGTATTAAATAAAACACAGTGGTTTATTATGTATGGCTATTTTTTTGCGACGTACTTTGTTTTCGTTTAATTATAAAGCGAAAAATCAGAAATTAATGGCAATTTAGATATAATTATTCAAAAAGTAAAAACTGTGGTGTTAAAATAATGATCCAAGAAAAGAATAATGTACAAATTGTGTAATAACAAAAAGAAATTTTGACATAAAAGCTCAAGTAGGTAAGACTTCAAAACGCTAACATTAACATGAATAATGTACGAGTAGGTATGTAGTAAATGTATCGACCAAAAGCCAAAAACATACAGAAAGTCCAATACGGATCGGTAATCATGCGGAACCCGACTCACGCGTCACGGGTTCGTTTTTACGTAATCCAACAAACAGGCTATTTGAGCTTTGGTGTGTTTTAAGCGACCTATTCCCTTTGACGTAAATGAAAGAATGGATAAGATTTGTGAGAAGTCATGGAACGTTGCCAAAATTCGATATATGGGCATTTAGAAACTCTTTAGTGGCAACCAACCTTTTCACAACAACAAAACCCACACAAACCAAAATCAATGGATTTCGTAAGAGACTGATATATTTGTCATGGTCATAACAAGGTTAGCTTTCATCAACGTTTCTTATTTGCATTTTGAAAAATTCTTCATTTCACTGTGCAAATTTCCAACGCGACGATCTGCTATGTAAAGGTCCCAATTTAACTCGTCACCTGAGGATATGTTGGAAAATTACGATAATAAATAAGACGTGAAGTTAGGTTTAAATTGTAGACATTGTTCATAGAATAATTTCGATGTTTAAAAAATGGAAATGTATTAACATTAAACAATATTTCTTTTCTTTAAAGCACAAAATTGTAGTTGAAGCTAATGTCAGAATAGTTAGGGAGCGGAATGCGTTGGCTGAACAACGAAAATGTTAAGCGCTTAACGCGAGAACTGTATTTCACTGCTAACAAAATTTATTGTACGGGCAACACCGGCGCGCGGGCAACACTCGCTTATTGAACGAATTCATCATCTTACAGCTATTAGCAACGGAGAAATATACACACGTAACAATTTCGGTTAAACGATTTTAGAAATTTCAATGCCCAATATTTTGAACGTATAAGATTAATCGTCATCTTGTCTTTACGCTTTTTATTGGACACATGTCTTCTATCAGAATGTGCACGGTTCAGGCCATAGTTTGCCATGCTATCCCTGTGCTGGTTGATAGAATTGACGTGTCTTGGTGGTCTTACGATTTTTTCCTTACAACAACTGTTGTATAGTCTTTCTAAAGCACATACTTTTGTAAAGATTTGCGCGCTACGATTTAAACCTAGGACTACCCGAGCGAAATGTTAGATTGTATTACCAGGCTAATCACTGCTTACGATTATATTAAAATGTCTGATTAATTAAAATTAATTAATAATTCGTCTGCATTTTCAATTCAATGATATCTCATATTCATTATATTTTAATACTTGATTAATATTTTTAGTACAGTTCTTGAAATTATAGTGATTTTAAATGGAAGATAAAATCAGATAATTGTTCAGCGGAAAACAAGCAAAATGTTCTAAGCATTGCTTGCGAAGTTTACATTTGTGCCAGATACTGTGTAGCCGTCCGTAAAATATACTACGCTGCCAACGTGGCTCCAGCACTTCGCTTATTAACCGCATTCATCATCTTTAAACCTTTGCACCTGTACTGCTGGAGATTAACGCTACGTAAACGTGATTTTGTTCTATAATATTTAGAAGTTTTAAAAATGTGACTGTAGTGCAGAAAAAAGTGGAACAAAAATATTAAAAAGTATCAATTGTACAAAAGTTGTCAAATTTGACAATAGTACACTAATATTAAAATTTGACAGGGATACAAAAATATTAAAATGTGACAAAGAAATAAAAATGTAACCACATCACAGGAGTGTAAAATGATTAAAATGTGACAGTAATAAAATATATATTAAAATTGCAATCATATTAAAGACAGAAATCCAGACTCCGAGTCACTACTAGAAATTCTAAATTAGGAAAATCCAATAGCACCCGACCCGAGATTTGAAACCAGGACCTCTCGATCGGCAGTCGCGCTTGCAATCACTCGACCAACGAGGCAGTCAAGAACAGAACCTTTAAGAACATTGAGAAGAAATGTACACATTGCTTTTAGAACTCTTAGTAATTGCAGTAATATAGATCTATATTACTCTATTAAGGATCATCATCATCATCAGCCTATCTCAGTCCACTGCTGAACATAGGCCTCCACCAATGAGCGCCATGGCGCCCTGTCCTCGGCTTGTCGCATCCAGCATCTGCCTGCAGCCTTTCGCAGATCGTCGTCCCGCCGAGCGGGAGGGCGTCCTACACTATATTTAAGGATGAAAACGTTAAATATGCTATATGTTTGCTTTAATTTACTTATCTATACCGTCCATTCTTCAACGGTAGGTTGGGCCTAATTGAAGCACAAAACGCCCAAGTGTAACTCCTTCGAAAAATCCTCTCCACTACAGGCTAACTCTTAGATTGTCCTATTTTCTTTAACTTCGCAAGCAAACAATACCGAAAATGTCAATGCCAGAGCGATATTTTATAAACTAAAAACTATCTTATCAGAGCTCATAAAAATGTATGCGAGGAATGACGCATGTATAACTCAAAGGTGATCCAGGGTTGGAAACTTTAGCATTTTACTTCGCTTTTTACCACAGTAATAAAGTTAGAAAGTAGCACTTGACAATCAGCTTCCGATGAATCAGTTCCCGTTTCCAAGTTACGGGTCGAACCGACCCGACCCCTGTGTAAGTGAGGTCCCGAACAAATTTACGATTTTCAGGCTTTCAGGGTAATGCGGGACCAAAACCGCATTTGCACTAGTTAAAGATAAAATTCCTCGTGCTGGGACGGCTTCGCATAAATCTTATCAGATCTCAAAGTAATTTCTTCACTAAAATTGTTTTGGGTATTCAGATAAACGTACGAGATTACGCGCGCCCTCTGTGTGTTATACGCAAATATATTATTTTTATGTGTAGATACATGTAGATGGATTTGCTTCGGTTACCTTCAGTATAAAGCGCTGTTTCTTCAAAACGTTTCGCTGTTTGATTTTTTGTCGCTGGTTATATTTTATTTTGAATTTTAATAATTTATCCCCTGTTTACGAAATAGATACATACGTTTTTGTGTCATTAATATATTACACCTATAACCATAAAATGTTAGAAGCGCATAAATGTTAGGAGTCACTTGAAATAGAAATATAAAGATGCCGAAGGTGCTTTTCATCTACCACATGGTATAACTAGATATTTCAATTGAAAATAGAGTATATATGAAAACATAGAATAGTAGAGATAAACACAGAATTTCTAGTAGTGACTCGGAGTCTGGATCTGTGCCCGGTGTAGAGCAATAGACTCACCACCTATTCCATGGGATGTAAACGTAACTAGTGAAACGTGGGAGTGTACTACACTCCTCTGCTTACCTCTTCGGAAATTACAGGCCTGATGTTACATTATGTTTTTATAAAACGTAACATCGCGCCTGTAATCGCCGAAGGGGCAGGCAGAGGAGTGTAGTACACTCCCACGTTTCACCAGTTACGTTTAAGTCCCGTGCCATAGGTGGTGAGGTTATTGCCATACACCGTCACTGATCCAGACCCCGAGTCACTATCAGTAATTTTAAATTATAAAAATCCAACAGTACCCGGCCCGGGATTTGAACCCAAAATCTCCCGACCATTTTTATAGGAAAGTATAATAAATGTACAGCAAATTCAGTAGACAGCGACAGTTAAAAGCCCACTCACGAGCAACTTAATACACTTGAGTGTCTGAGATGAAAAGAGAAGATTATTTAGTCACAGACCAGTTAGACAAAATCCTCGACCATTTACCGTCGAACAAAAATAAAGATCTTTTTCAATAAGAGACTTGTAATTACAGCTAGGAAAGCCTTTCAAGATCTCGAAAGCGCTCCGAACGACTAGTATTTTATGCAAACGCAATATTAGAATTCTTTAGAAACTCAACGACGAGTTTGCGTATAATTTTTTATTAATAATCCGATCATTGATAGCATTGAACAGTTTTTGACAAAGAAAAATATTCGTTACTTTTTTTCACGTGATTAGTTATAGTAGCTAAGTATGAGGACAAAAGAATAATAAGAAAATTAAATCTCCTGAAAAAGAACTATTATAACCTTCCTATATTTCTTGATTAAAAATATAAAGAAATATAAGTTCATCCGTAGCGTTAAGGTTCAATTAAGACCCTATCTATTTCGCTTCCGTTCAACTTTGCTACTGCAGTCCAGGTAGAGATCGCTTTGTGTAGTAAGGATCTTCCCAAGGATACTTTGTCCGTGCGAGTAACTAATCCTATACATTTAACAGTTCTCATAACATCTTTGTGAAAAAAATACGCGCACATCGATCCGTTCTGTTAGTGCCTCATGAAAGAATAAAAATCAAATATACAAGGTTATACACGTGGAACGTTATTGCTTCAGGTCTTTTTAAAGCCCTTGTAAAATGGTCAGCTTTTTCGCGCGAAATATTAGCTTTTTTTCTTAATACAATATATGACGCTTGCATCTTTGCATTCTTTTTCTATATCTGTATGTGATTTCTTTTCTTCTATCTGTATATAGTCATATATCTTGTTTTATTTAAGCTAATGTGCTATTCTTAGATTTAATCCACAAAAGAACAAAGGTGCTAAGTAAAATATATATATGTACATACAGATATTTAATAGAAATTATATGTTCAAGTCTAAACAGACTATTAACCTGGGTTTCGGCATCGAGGTGGGTTTCGTATCAGTCGATTTTAGATTTCGAATCAGTTTTGATTCGGCCACAACACAACTACAGCATTATTTGAAGTCTGTTCTATGTTAAACTCGGTAAGAAATGGTGCTGTGTTCAAATTGTTAACCCTGTTATTTATGTGTGTTTTTTGAATAATAATGACGAATTCAATAAGTGAGATTTTTTTTGGACCTGTTAAAGTTTGTTCTTTTTTTATACTTTATTTAAAATCTCAAAAAAACGCTTAAGATTTTCCTTGACTAAGACTTGTGAGCCAGAATAATAGTGCGTCTGGGTTATACATTTATAACTTCCCCATAAAATGTGGATTTACAACATTTGGTCGACACTGATAACCTTTAATATAAACAAAACTAGTACGAAACAAATACTATTACAGTTAATATTTATAAAACGTAACATCACGCCTGTAATCCCAGAAGGGGTAGGCAGAGGAGTGAATTACACTCCTACGTTTCACCAGTTACGTTTAATTTGCACCAGTTAGTTATTCACACCGGGTAATATTTATATTGAACAGACCCAGCTATGGAACATTTAATATCTAACAGGCGCGACATGTCAACTTAGCAACGACTGGTGTGATCAGCTCCATAGTATTTAGACTATTAGTGGAAGTTGACATGAAAGGCAATGAAAAAGCAATGAGATTGAATTTAAAAAAACGTAACATCACGCTTATAATCGCCGGTAGGTAGAGGAGTGTAGTATACTCCCACTTTTCATCAGTTACGTTTACGTCCCATGGAATAAGTGGTGAGCTTATTGCCATACACCGGTCACAGGTCCAGTCTCCGAGTCAGTACCAGAAATTCTAAATTAGAACAATCCTATAGTACCCGATCCGGGATTTGAACCCAGGACCTCCTAATCGTCAGTCGCGCTTGCAACTACACGACCAATGGGGCACTCGATTGAATTTTATCTTATCTCTAACTCGTATCTCAGCGGTTCGTACTTAAATAGTACTTTGGAAAGATGATTCGACCTCAGATATTTCTAGAAGGTTGCTTATGACTAGCAATAATAGTAGAGTAGACTAGCCTTATTATGTCGTTAATAATTCGTTACTCGATTCACTATTCTTCACAGCCAACAGTGAAACAAGTCCCATCGGGTCAAAATGAACAATTTCAACAAATGAACCAGTTATTATGAAACCAAAGTCCGCAAACACGTTTTATAACTCTGTAACAACCGAACTGTTTCTCAACTAACTGGACAAACAAAAACCGGTTCGTTTCCACGCTGAATGAATTGAAATAAAATTTAATAAAATATTATAGTTGGTTTCACTCAAATGAAATTTAACTATACATGAAACACATTTTCCAATAACCGTTAACTAATAATCGAAATATTATTTGCAGTAAAAAAAACGTAACATCACGACTATAATCGCCGAACGGGTTGGCAGAGGAGTTTAGTAGACTCCCACGTTTCACCAGTTACGTTTACGTCCCATGGATTAGATGGTGAGCCTATTGCCATACACCGGTCACAGATCCAGGCTCCGAGTCACTACTAGAAATTCTAAATTAGAAAAATCCAATGGTACCCCACCTGGATTTTAACCCAGAACCCCTCGATCGGCAGTCGCGCTTGCAACTACTCGACCAAGGAGACAGTCAATTTTATTATTGATATTATGCCTTTATACCATGGTACTAATATTGATATTATATTAATAATTCGAGAGTTGTTGGCAAGCAAACTTTTAATAGATTAAAATTTTAAATTTATTTGGTGATGGACCTTAAGTCACAAGCTACGAACTGATGTGCTTCTATTACATTCCTCTCTGTATACACGAAAGCCAGTTTCGTTGACAGCCTCCTCAGCCAGTTACTCATCTATTTAGTCATGTTTTCTTGTATAAGATGTTTGATCTTGATAAGATATCAGATAGATGTATGACATTATGTAGATAAGAAAGACACACAAAAGATTGAAAATTTGTTTTTTTGTGAAATTTCATCAAAATATCGAAATTTTAATATTTTTGTGGCACATAGGCTGCGGTTGCTTTTGTTCAGCTTGGGTTCTCTGAGACGTAACAAATTTAAAAAACGGATTTAAAAAAGGAACATTCAGGTCAGTAATTTTTCCGCAAAATATTAATATCCTTGAAACGACACTTCAATGAAGCGTGAACAAAAATGATAATAGAGATTTTTTTCCAAGGAAACCATAAAACAATTAAGGAAAATTATGAAAGAGAATACAGAGTTGTTATTATATAGTTCACAGTACATCACAGAGTTGTTATTATATAGTCACACCGGGGCCTTTAAAGTATAGACAGAGAGCACTGATTGGCAAATATGAATCCTTAGGAACCTGACCTATTTCTTCTACATTTTCCAATTTCTATACACGAAAGACGGTGCTAGAAAGATAAGCGAATACAATTTGAATACATAAGACGCTTTACTATTAAATATTCTGTGAGTATTTATACACATGATTAAATATGTACCGGCTTAACTCACGTACGTTTCCATCTCGAAAAACGTACGTGAGTGCAGTCGGTACATATTAAATCATATTAGACGCTATATCATGTTGGAATGCACATTACAGGAAGACTGACCAAAGCGCTAAAGATAAACGTTAGCGAAGTGTAACCAGTGAGTTAAAACATCAAAAGTTCTACATACGTGTTTATTGCATCTGCTGAGGAATTACACTGATATTTCTATAAAAATAGTAGCTTTTATGAAGTGCGTGTACGATTTTTTGCATACGTGATATCATGACAACAGACAGAAACAATCATGTAATAATCTTCTGTTAAAATCCAAACTAGAACAATACCACCCATTACCAAAGCATTTGTTCAATATTCCAGGAATAAAACTATAGTATACCATAGTAAAAGCAGTGATAGCCTAGTGGTTAAGAATTCTGCCTCTCAATCGGGGGTGCTGGGTTCAAATCCATGGCGCGCACTTCTTTACAAAAGTGCTTTTGTAAATTTAAATGTCACTTGCTAACGGTGAAGGAAAACATCGTGAGGAAACCTGCATGCCTTAGAATTTATAAAAAAAAAAAAAATGTTCTATGGTGTGTGAAGTCCGCCAACCCGCACTTGGCCAGCGTGGCGGACTACGGCCTTAACCCTCTCAGTACGAGAGGAGACCCATGTTCCAACAGTGGAATGTTAATGGGTCGATGATCTAAATCATATAATATTTCAATCATTAGCTAAGGAAAGTAAGTACGATATTAGCACGCACTTCACACCTACCCACTCATTATTTGAGCCAATCCAATCATTTTTTGAGCCAATCCAATCATTATTTGAGCCACGTAATTTGAATACATAAGTTTGTGTTTGAATATTATAATCGATTGGGCCCGCGCGATATATTTAATTTGTTCAAACAATGGTTATGTATAGAGAACAATGGATTGGTACGGATATAAGAACACTACCTAATTAGATACACTGTCCCAAAGTGTCTCCAGGGAATTTGAGTTGGGTGTGCTCGCTCGTTGTACGTATAGGTAGCGATTTTCTCGTTGCTTTGTTTTCCGCATAGGAAACTATAGCATAGCCAGATATTTTTAGGTGACTTTAATTCTACATAATTAAAATTATTATTATTATTATATGGAAATACCGGATCGCTTACTGTGTTGGAAGAGAGTACCAAGTCGTCGTTCATGGTCCAAGATTTAATACTTGTTAGTTAATGTTTTAATTATTTGAATTCCTAAAATGTTTGCTCATTATTCTCAATTTTATATTTTCAGTAGCATTTAATTAATTGTTCTCAGGACACACTAAAGTAATCCAATCTATTAGGCAGATATTCGTAAAGGGAATGTTTGTCTAAGTGCTAACAAAAGCTAAGACAGTTGCGAATAGCTCAGTTTGATCGGGCATCGCCTATTTGTGGCCTGCGGGCACAGCGCCTGTTTTAAGATTATTTCTTCAGTAACTCTATTAAGAGCTGAGTTAGTATTACTTGCAAGTGTCTAAACAGTTTCAAAATTCCATTAAAATGGTATATATTGACTATATGTAGAGTTCTTTCTCGTGTCTATGTATGTATGTATGTACGTTTTTATGCCTGACATCATGATACATTATCGTAATTTGTCATATTTGAATAACATTTCGATCCATATCTTTGTTTTTAAGCCTTTAAACCTTTTTATCGTTTCGCTGTTGAATCTTCTCTCAAAACTAGAGCGGTTCCGGTTTACGAGTAGTTTGCCATTGTGGCCAAGTGGGGATTGGCGGACTTCACACGCATTGGAGAACATTATGGAGTGCAGGTTTTCTCACGACATTTTCACTCATCTTATATCAAGCAAAATTTTTTTTTTAAAAACCATAGTAAACTTAGTTAAGGTAGAGATACATGCGAGAGCATAATTCCAGAATTCTAAACTACTACATTATCACGGTTTAACATATACATAGGTACATATTTCAAAGCAATTAAATTCATAGATTTACGCATTAATAAAGATGTGTTAGTAAAAATTTACGATTTCGGGCGGCCTCTCCATAATTAACAATGGGCTACAAAAGATCATCGTCTCCACATTTGTCAGATTTTCTTACAATGTGCAAAGTATGAGCTTGCTTTTTAAAAGTACCTACTATGTTTGTAGGTACGTCGTACTAAAAAATAACCAACTCTATCTACGTTTATAAGTGGGTACATAAAGAATTAATATATGTAGAGTCAGCCAAATCTTCACAAAATATAATATCTAGAGGCAGTCGAATTTGATAAATCTCGTAATTTTAATCTCACGTTAGTTGCCCAAAGCTATATCTCCTCGTATATAATTTGGGTGTTCTTTATCTGATCGATTTATGATTGCTCTAAGGCTCTATAAGAATTAACACGATCTCGTTTTAATAACGTAATAGTCCGTTCGACTCTCCAAATACTGTTAGGTTACTGTAAAAGTTGGGCGTGGGCCAAGGTTCGTAAGGGTTTCCTCGAAACAGCAGGTGGGTTTTAACCAGCAACAGTAGAGGAATTCCTAATGCGTTTTTGATTTAGATGTTTCTTGGCGAATATTTTGGTATAAACCTATAAAAATAAATGCTATGTAATATGCTTATTGTGGACGAAACCAACGATCATAACATTCTAGTTAATTTTCATTTTCTGTATTATCAATCAGTGGAAGTCGTTTTGATTATTTATTTGTTTCCAAATAAATAAAAATTAATGAAAGGAAATATATAAATTATTATAACTCGTACAGACGGATGGATGCCGTTTCGTACAATGCTCATCAGGCCGATCTGCCACGGAAAGTGGTACAGGTTCGATTTCTAGCCAAGCATATAATTGAATGAAAATTTAAGTTAGTTGAATCTTAGTTCTGATATTCGTATATTACTTCATCGTATGCGTATAAATTATGTACAATGTACGGGCCTGTTCGTAGTGTTTTTAATTGACTACATGGATAAGAGCGGGGCTAGAATTAGCTAGGTATAAAATTAATAATTCATCAATGTTAATTAAGTTCTTAAGGCCTCAGATCATTAAATGTTAATGCATAATTAATTACTGTTGTGTTTGTACAAGTGCCTTATAAATAAACGCGTCAATTAGAAATTTTAGAATATCTTTTTCAAAACTTCGTAGAATACAATCGAATTTATATATAGATAGTAGATAATTAATACATCGTTATTATTTATTGTCTATATCGTCACGCCAAGTCCTTTATGGAGTAGGCAGAAACCACCGAGGTTCAAATATGTCTTCTTCTTGTCATTCTTACAGATTTGACGTGTTTTCTGTACAATCATCGTTCTCTTCATAATTTTATTTTTCAATATATTTTTATAGATTATATACGGAAGTTTAAAAATATATATAAAAGCCGTGTCTAACTGAATGGAAACGGTCGCCATTAGAACGAAACTGTTCACTCTGGCGTTTGACATAAACTAATTTTCACACTGTCGAATGAACTGACTTGCAACTGTTCAAACTATATGTTGCAGATAAAACTACTGAAACAATATACGGGGGGATGTTTATAAAGGATTAAAAAGTTAGAATATAAACGACAATAATTATGTAGCCGTTTTGCTGAGTTTTTGTTATATATTGATTTTATTATTTTTATTGGATGCAGACCGCCTCCAACCGGTCAGATTGGAGGTCGTTGGGGGAGGCCTATGTTCAGCAGTGGACGTCCTG
>DWJK01004354.1:0-12100 GCA_018248815.1 Croniades pieria auraria
GCCAGCGTGGCGGACTACGGCCTTAACCCTCTCAATATGAGAAGAGACCCATATTACAACAGTGGAATGTTAATGGGTCGATTTTTATATTTTATTTTTTTATTAAATTAAAAAAAGACGGTTTCATTGTATGATATTTTTTATCAGCATTATGACTAATTGGGTGATGTAACAGAAGTTCAGGCAGTCGCTGTCGCGTGCAATAATCCTTCGATGGCCTAATTTTTTAACTATACATATTTTATCATATTTCGAGTGTAACATATCATACAATTCACGTGACTACTAGGACTACTGAGTAGTCTACCTGGAGTTTCTGGGAGTTGGCTTAAAACCGACTTCAGCAGTTTATGCGAAGAAGCAATATAGGAAGACGGTTACATCTATACTGATCACTACGCAGTTGTTTAGTGACGGTAAAAGTATTTTAAAGTGATTTTGAGTTTTTGAATGAGAATAAAAAATGCTTAAAATATACCAGCGGTAATCCGAGATGACGATGCTTTTTATGTTCTACTGTTTAAAATGTATTATTATTTAAAACATCCTTAAAAACATAGAGCATGTAAACGGATCGCTTGGTAAAACCGAAAGTTCTTGACATCGTCCCGTGAACGTGAGTTCACAATAGCCCTGGATCATTTGGCTGTCGTCAAATATGAGATTGATTTGACAAACAAGAATAAGAATGAGAGCGAGCGGGCGGGTCGCGGGGCGCGGGGACGCATCTACAAGCCAAATGTCGGATCAAATATTGATGAGTTCTCGAAAAGTCTGCCACCGTTACGTCCCCGCATATGCTCTGCATATATCGCGCGTGTTTTTTCAAATTATGTCAAATGAGATGCGTTTGACCGGCGCTAAGTGGCCCGTGTCCACACCGCCGCCTGTCACGTACCTTCGATATCGCCGTTTACATGATTGCTTGCATTATTCATTTGTTTTCATACTTAAGTGTTATTTGCTTATGCCTTAGACATCGCTGCTAACATTCACACAAACGAACATCTCTCAGCTTCAGTCTTGAGATAATTTGTTGACAATACGACATATACATAAGTATGTACCTACCTATGTACATATTAAAGGATGTGTTGTTTGATTCAACGTGTTTGATGGGGAGTGGACCTAATGTAAATTAAGGATTCATGTATGTTGTTATTTTTACGTTAAAGAAAGAAATTGGTTTCTAATACATACTACATATCAAAAATGCTGTGTGGATCTAATACAATAGAATGCTCGCATTATTATAGGTATTTTAATATTTTATTTCGTAGTTTTGAATTTAGAATGTACAAGACTGTTTGCTATTAATTAAATATAGTGTTCATCATTATCAGTCTGTCTGTCCATTATTGGACATAAGCTTCGTCTTGAGTGATTTTAGTCCAAATCCCCACGCTGGGCATGCGGATAGGCATCTAAATCATATTTAGAGATAGGGTATTATTGAAGGTCTATCCTATAACAGCGATGGCAGACTGCGATATAAATCTGCGAGCGCAGGTCTGAGAACGTGTTAATAGCCGCGATGGTATCACAGCACCTGCGCCGCGCACTTTTTGCCGCGTCTCCACTAAATCACATCGCTATTATCCTAGAACCCTTTGGCCGATTCTCCACGCTCGGCTGTTCACCGGCTGGTGCTGTCTCAGCTTGATTTATGTGGGAGGTCACGAGATAATATTGTTTTCGTATGATACATTTTTCACGCTTTATTTTTTAGTGACAATATCGTCGGGATTATATTGTTCTGTAGTATTTAAGTTATGTACGTTAAATGGACAACATACTCATTATATTTATATACATATGTTATTTATTTATTTAACAACATGTTACAATTTCAATGTAGACATCACAGATTTTTTTATCCAAGTCGTATACAGGGACTGAACATTTTCGGCAGTTCGGCGAAAAGCAGCAGGCTTTGAAGCAAATGAGTCCAGACTTGGATCTAAAGTTAGGACACCATTGAGCAGGGTCAATGCATGTATTAATGGTGATTGTCTCACCGTTACCAATCTGCAACCCGGCACTGCGAATAGCGTATGTCGCCGAAAGTGCAGTAGTGCTATATTTTACCTAATATTGCTGAGCTAATGCTATGTATGTAAAAAATTAAAATTAATGTATGTATTTCATTTTAACACAACAGCCTCATCGACTGATCCATGGTGTGAAGGTTATTTCAATACTAAATATAATGGGTGCAGAATTAGATCTAGATGTTACCACTCGCAAACGGCTACTGCTTGTCATACCTGCGACTCTAGTGTACTTAGTAGCCGCCGGAACCTCTGTTCTGATTTTTTTTTTAAATCAATAATTTCACCATTAGATACTATTTATTACCTCATAGACTACCTTTGAAAAAGTTTCTCGGAAATATAAATGAAATGTATTCTTATAAAGTTGTTTCCTGTCGATGTCGGTAGCAGGACGAACCGACGAGACTGGTGTCACGGGATGTTGTTGGATGTATTTGTGTGGCGTTCACTTATCTTGTTCCCCTCAGAGCCCACAATGCGAGGATTTAAACATGCTAATTAAAGCTGTCAGCAGCGACGACTCTTTGTCACGCCTGGGCGCTCGGTTCATTCCACATACAAAGCTCAAGTGTACATAATTTTTTAGACGCACAGTAAAGATTTAGTCAGTACTTTTAACATACATTTTGGACAAAAATTTTGTGAAGTTTGTTTTATTTAATATTATGTAGTATCAACAAATGTATTTTCCAAATATCAACATATATAAGTATTTATTTAAGTAAAATATATTTGGTAATGTTTAATTAATTCAATACTTCTTTTTCTTCTTTTCTGGCTACCGCTAGGAGAGAAAGGCGTGACGATACGTATGTACATATGTATATATGTAAAATCTCATTTATGCATACTGTATCAGATGAAATTCTGAGGTAGGAAGTTTCAGGGGTAGATAGAAAAGAACTGTTTTGTTGAGTATTTTGCTAACGCCCTCATGTAATAAGGAATACATCAGGCTTAAGGAATACATCAGAACCTTTAACTAACATGCGCAAGAACAAACGTATAACTGTGTCTCATTTTAAACGCCGTGTCATATCCTAACTCTAAGTACCGCTGAATTTAGGTATACAATGCTGTTTGCACAATAGAAATATCGTCGTTATTATAAATAAAATAGCTGCAACGGCTACAGTATGCAGACAACTGCGTAATATATATTACATATTTTGTTGACTAACCAAGTCATATATTGCCTTAATCCTTTCTATATGAGAGGAGACCCATAATCCAGTAGTGGATTGATAAACGGGTCGATTACTTACTATATTGCATTCGTTCTATGAATAAATTATTTAACAATATCTATTTGGTTTTTATTTATACTTAGCGAATCACGTACACGAAACGGACATATTTACTTAAATATTATTATTACGAAGCTCGTTGTACTGAGTTGCTGAGAGCCGGCTGGTCGCAGCTCGCGGTACTGGCGCGGGTCGCGAAGCCCGCGCGTGTGCTGATCCGTCGGAGAGCCCTCGAGCTTCGCCTCGCTGCGTTTTAATTACAAACATAACGACATTTAAATCCGCGACACTCCATCCTCAAGAGCTGTCTCAATCAACCAACATTTTGCTTTGTTTTTTATACCGAATACCCCACCCAGTATATAGCCGCGATGATCCGACTCAGAGAGCATACCTCATAATAATACAGAGCAAATTTTTTTTTTGAATTTTTTGGATTTTAGTAACTAAAAATCCTAACTTTATTATCAAAATAGCTACGGATCTAAAGTTTAGTGCACGATCACAATCGGCAATAATAAAATGTCATATAAATATTTACACTTTTGGTCTTTATTGTGAACATAATTCCAGGTTACAACGAGCAGACTTAATGTGTAATAATTCTCTAAGTTACTGAAGAAAGCGTTAAACTTAGCCAAGATAACATTTTCTTCGATGTTCGAATTTATAATAGAGTATGTAGTGCCTACAGGGACAACTGAAATAAGCAATGAATTCACTAATTGAAAATGTCTGCGACATTTGAATAAGTATGGTTAGATATGTTTAAATCAATGTCACGTCAGTCTTTAACTAGTGTTTCCGAATATCTTGCGTAATGGAATGGCGATTAAATTTGAAAATCGAAACTCACAACTGCATCAACGACACAATTTATTTCAATAAAATGTTGACCGTAACAATAGTCAGTATTACTTTACCCAGCAATACGGTGAAGAAATAAATCCGGTTGTGTTAACGGGCGCGACCCTCGCTAATATATGCGCAATAGTTTAATTTAGCGCGACATCACCCACGCCACCCGCCCGCCCCATTGTCCCCGGCTTACTCGCAGAGCAAATTAAAACCTAAGACGATTCTACTGACATGACGCCTGACGTGCTGACTTGGTTTGTTTGCTTGTGTCAGCTGCTGACTCTACTTTACTTGTGAAGGTTATTATTATTACATAATACTAACACGTTGGGTTTCTTACGGGGTGGGCAGAAAGCACCTAATATCTTATATATACCTATGTATTTAATGCTTTTAAGGTAACGTCTATTTGGTTTTAGTTGGCATGTAAGATGTTCATTTCTGAAGTGAGATGCCTAAGAAGTTTTGTTTTTTAAGTGGTTGGTATATTATTTACTGCTACGATCCTTGATAGATCACGAAGCAAGAATAAATCGGAAAAAAAGTTATGCAAAAACTTTCTTTTAATAATTTATGAATATTATATAAATATATAAATATTTTATGAATATTAATTACCAAAAGTAAACATATTCGTAATGTAACGGAGTCTGGAGGTAAACATTATCTATAAAAGCATGGTAAATACTATTATTAAATCGCCATCACTCTTCAAAATCTTTTGAATATTATTTTACAAATTAATATTAAAAAATAACAAATTTAAATCATGACTGCCTCGTTGGTCGAGTGGTTGCAAGCGCGACTGCCGATCGGGAGGCCCTGGGTTCAAATCCCGGGTCGGGTACTATTTGATTTTTCTAATTTAGGATTTCTATTAGTGACTCGGAGTCTGGATCTGTGCCCGGTGTATGTCAATAGGCTCACCACCTCAACAGGTGAAATGTGGGAGTTTACTACACTTCTCTGCCTACCCCTTCGGGGATTACAGGCGTGATGACGTTTAACCGTAATGTGACCAAATGTGAACGTAAAAAAACGTGAAAACTTTGCAAAAATTATAATATAATTCTTCAAAGTCAACATTCTTAAAAATCTTCGGAACATTAAATTCCAAAAGTGTAAATAATGAAACTGAGGGTAAATATAATGACACGCGTGTTATAATTATTTACGAAAGACGATAGGAGAACAAGTGGGGCGTGTTCGAGTGGCGGCAGGCCCGCGCGAGTTCGTTTGAGATGCAAAGCGTCTGCAGCCGCGGCGGGCGCCGCGCGACGTGTGAGATCACTTCGCTACTTCCTAATTATGACGGTTAATTTTACACCTTGTAAACTAACTACATATACCTACACTTTCGCGGCTATACCATTGTAAATGGGAAAAAAATAGTTCAGAAATATTGCATGATTTTTGGCTGGTGTCTATTGCATGTTAGGTCCTTTACATAGTTCATCTCTTTTCCTAATAGAAGCGACATCGCACATGTCGGGTTATATACTGGTATATATTTCATAGTTCTATGGATGCGAATGCTGACCGCTGTAGTCATGACGTGGTCGGATATTGAAGCTGATCTGCAAAGTTAAGTCGGCCGCGGACTGTTATTGTATTGGTAATCGTTAATGGCAAATTTCTACATAAATAATGCGCAGTCTTAGAACATTAAGTACTTGATCTCGAATCATCGGAAGTCATTAGAGAAATTTAAAAACTCCCAACAAACGGCTCGGTAACTAGACTATATTTCCGCTAATCGATAATAGAGCAGCGTGGTGGAATATATTCCAAGCAGTTCGCAGTAGCGTGCGAGACCTTTATCTAAGATTTCGTCCACGGATTTGATATTTATTGTATTAATTAAATTACATGGCAATTAAATTTAATAATAAAAATCATCAAACCCTTACAGACCAGAGCGCATACGTTTCCTATTATAAAAGACCGAATCATGTGCAATGTAGAATCCACACCACCGTTCCCATCGAACAGAAGTCAAACTTACCCCAAACACACTTAGACATGTTTACTCTAAAAAGCACACAAATAAAAACGCAATAACTTTATAAAGGGTCATGCGTACGGCGTCGATCAATCATTGCACAGTCACGTGTCGATCTAATGAATTGTTTGTCAATATTGAGAATGGGACAATCGGGACATTGCCGGCGTTTTGTCCCGCGCAGGGCAGAGGCGGCGCAGCGGGACGCGGCTCTGCGACCGCGCCGTTAAAACCGCCGAATTTCTATTGAGATCAATATGTTTTTTGTCCATTTCATACCCCTTTTATTAGTTTCGCATTGTTCTTGCAAATTTACCGCAAAAATAATTGCGTCCGTGTATAATTACACCGCCATTGACGTTGTAAACGGCACAGACGTATTGCGCTAGGCAAGTGACGATTTTAAGTGTTTTTTTTTTAAATATTATCAAATGAACACTAAGATCAATTAACGGATAATTCAGGTGTTTAAGGAAATTTAATTATTTTTTAATTTGTAATACCAATATTTATTTAAATCGTTTAAAGCGTTTGTTGAGTTGGTATCAATTGTCTAGACAATTAGAAATATATGTATTTCTGAAAAATGTTCAAGACATGAAACTAAAGTTTTTGTAATTAAAAACAAAATGTCTATTTATTAGATGTAAGTAGTTTGCAATATTGAAATTTTCAGTTTAAGTTTGTTCGACTACATCAAAAAATAACATCGCGGCTTATTTCCGTTTTTTTATAAAATAGGTACAATTACATTTCTATTTTCAGCTGATTTATCTGCACAGCAGCACAGCAGCAGAAAAAGCAGTGATAGTTTAGTGATTAAGAATTCAGCCTCTCACTCCGCGGGTGCTGGGTTCAAATCTATGGCGCTCACCTCTTTACAAAAGTGCGTTTTAAGTTTAAATGTCACTTGCTAATGATGAAGGAAAACATCGTGAGGAAACCGGCACACTTTAGAATTTATAAAAAAAATTTCTAAATGTATGTGAAGTCTGCTAACCCGCGCTTGGACAGCGTGGCAGACTACGGCTTTAACCCTCTCAATATGAGAAGAGACCCATATTCCAACAGTGGAATGACAAATGGGTCGATTATTATTTTATTTTATCTGCACAGCGCGGAGTTACAACGAAGGAAGTATTTGTTTATTTCAATTAATGTTTGCTGCAAAGTTAGCTCTGTTTTGTCACAGACTTGCGTTCTAGTATAGAAGTTTACTTGTTCGGATAGCCTTATATGAAGATAGCTTAAGATTCTCAAAAATATGTTTCTAAATATTCTCTTATACAACACTGTCGAAACTATTATCCAGAAACTCAAAAAACCACTACCCGCTCGTATCCATATACTAGTGTTACTTAAAACATTACCTTTGATCTGCTTACGAAACTCCGCAAAGCGCATGTATGTCAAAGGCTTCTTAACCCAGCGTGACACGGTTTTCACGTGTGACATACCTCTGAGAGGAGAAAAGAAGACACTTCACAGTCACAAACAGAGAGACACTTCAGCATGCAAGTTTCGTTCTTATTCAGCATATATTAGATCAAAGTGAGGAAGATAGTAATAAAATTCATAATGAGCTCTTAATAAACTTGGTAACGAAAATTCATTTAAAATCTAATTCTTTATCGTAATTACATATTAACTGGTATACTGATATAAATAATAAAAGGATATATAAAATCAAGAACGTTACATAAGTTCTTTATTTTTTTAAATATTTCTTTTTAGTACTGAAAGAGATATCGAAAACTACTGCGGTGGTTTTAATAATAAAATAATTGCGAACGTTTAAATAGACTCAACTTAAATATGATTTATCGCTAAACCTTCAGTCCAATATACATAGCACGCAAGTATATCTCGCATCTTCGTCAAGAATGCTCGTTAATTTACTTAAGCCGAGTCTCTGGGGTGGGTGCCGGGGGCGTGGGTCGCAAACGAGACAATTAAGCGATACAGGTGTCAAGTGGGCACTGGAATTGCAAACACCGCGTTGAGTAATGAGCGCCCTGCTGCAGGACGCCCTCGAGAGCCAGGTTAATGAAACGCGCTGCATACGTACGCTACAAAGAATTATCAACGGGTGAATAAGTAATCCGAGGTGAAATTTGCCTATGTCCCCTGTACTGGATTAGCCCTTCAAAGTTTTGCTATGATCTGAAATGTAATCTTTTAAGGACATGTATTTCTATGGTGCGGAGTAGTCCTAAGAGGAATAGCAGTTGATGATGGATAAACTCGCTGCCAAACAGCCGAAAGATGTTAATTGCCCTAGTTTACTTTTTTCACGACAAGTCCTGACTGCATACCGTACAGCATTGCCGGCAATGACTGGAAACTTTCCGACATCCATTGCGCTCTCCAGACGGTTGGTTTGGATTGGTTGTTCCAACTGATTTCCATGTTTTACGGAATTGGGATAACTACGCACAAGAGGAAATTCTGATTGCGATGAGGCGGTGAAAAATATATCTACTGTTTTCATAGGGAGAATTAATTTAGAGCGGCTTTATGCATTGTGATCCAACCCTCTCTTATTAGCAAAGTATGACTTTAGCATCTGGATACTGAAACGCGTGGCCGAGGGTTTTCTTTGAGGCGGAGGAGGCGCCACTTGAGGGCACTCAGATATTGAGTTTGTTTTGTCTCGTAAAGGGCGACGCTGATTTTAATGCGAAACTCCGGCTGCAACTTCTCGAGTGTCGAGGGATCCTCTGGAACGCTTTTATTTTTATTTACCGAGTCCCGGCAGCGCCTTTGCATAAGCAAACATCCGGGGAGCTACATGGAAATAAAAGCGCGATTAAGTAATTCCGACTTGACACTGTATCGAGTGGGAGAAACTTAAATGAATGGCGATTCCAATGGCGCTTCAGTGTAGAATATGTTTTTGGTTTGTTTTTAATGTTGCCATGTACGGAGGAAAAACTCGTAATCCTCTGTTTATGTGGAATCGTTTTCGCAAGACGCATTATGATTTGACTTGCATTTGGAAAAGTTTATTGAACAGCTTAATTAATTTTTCAGATAGAACAATTGAACGTTTGTGTTTGCTATCAGTTCTGCTGATTAATTACAACATTACTGACCATTCCTGCGGTCGTTTTCTTTTGGCAGCATTTCAGATTGTATGGGTAAAATTTTCTCTACTCTTCAGATATGTTGTGTTATGGTTTACCTTACACACTCTTTATATCGCTGCGAATTTTCCTCGCCAAAGCTTAGAATGTTGTGTTTTTGCGTCATCGAATGCTTTTGTTTAAGGACCAATAGTTTGTTTCTTAATCTAGAAAATTCCTTTAACGATTCTCGATAAGTGGTTGAAACAGAGTTGGACCAGAATAGGGAGGTTTCTGTCAGATGTGAAACAATTTCTGCTTAGTGATTTGTACAACATTTTTTTTTATTTAAGCATTTGATAGTGCTGTAAGATTTACCTCAAATAACAAAAAAAAATTAAATGTATAAGGGTTTTTGCGAGCGGCCCATTGGTCCGTAAATTGGAGGTATACACGCTTTTGTTTTTGAATATATTAACCGGAATTTCGCAGAATTACGATATACAATTATATTGTTCTTGACAATTAAGAAGAACATTAAGATTTCAATCTTTGTTTATATGCCTTAAACTTTTGCCTTTTGGGGCAGAAACCTACTTTTGTTGCATATCGAGTCAGTAAGAACAAATAGTACCAGCTGCGAATTGTTACCGTTTGGATGACTTACGTTTGCCAATCTAAGCCACATCTTGTAAGAATGTTGTTATGTAAATGTTGGTAAGTATAATAATGTAATGTATCGTAAGCGCCAATAAAAACCGATATTTCAATCATCTTTATTAATGAGTCGTTACGAGTGTTGCATGCTTCGGCCACCGAGGGCGGTAGCGTAGCTTTTTGTGGAACGAAGCAACTATGCCAGTGGCTTAATGACAACAGCGGAGTGCAAATACATGGAAACGAAACCAGCAGAAATGTGGGCACGACGTGCGTTGACGTCACGTTAGCGTCATTCAGATTTATCTCTCTGTAAATGTCACCAGTATCCGTTTTGTTCTCTGTTTACTGGCAGCACATCACTGGTGGTGTTGTGCTGTTTTTTGCGTCTTTGCACACGGCAATTGCTGATCTGAATGAAAAAGGAGAGCAGCTGTTGAAGCAGCCATATTTAAATTAAAATCAATTTGAGCGTCTGCCACGAATTACAACAAACTCTATCTGCGAAAATATTGTAGTGAACCATTTCGTTAGCTGCAGGAACATATTCAATGGTGTTCATAAATTTTCCTTCCAAATTTCTTTCGTATGTAGGAGAGCTTTAGATGCTATTATCTTCATTATTATTATATTCTCACGCCAGGTCCCTTACAGAAGTGGTTTGCTTCTTTAACATTCATTACTCCCTACATATATGCACGCTGGTTTTGGAGATTTCTGACTTTCGAATCAGCCAGTTTTAGTTCTGTTTGGTCAAGATAGGCATTTTATTATACATTAGATAAACGTATTAAAACATGCATAATATGTGTATGTACGTACGGTTCTACAATCCACAGTTAGTAGCGAACGATCCGATGTATCACGAAGTTGGCAGTATATGGAACACCCAGGTAGCGCGCGGTGCGGCGCGGGTCGTGCGCGACGCCCGCGGCACGACGCGCGGCCGACGCGACGCCGCGCGCCTGCGAGCGGGACATCTCGTGCGCTTAATGGCCCTCACGTGCACCGGCCCTGATAAAGGACATGGGCTCGTATTTAGATACGGGACGAATTTCCCACCATTAGCAACCGTCACGTACCTAGGCGTACCTAGCAACTTTATTTAAAACACAAAATAAGAACTGTATTATGTTATGATTAATTTTTACTTTTTTTTAGTTTCTATTTTTAGTCAGTTCGTCTGCAAATAAATTTTTATTGTTGTGTTCATTAATACGTTACTGTTGAATTTATATTGTAGTTGGATAATGTTCTATGCATTTCCTCGGTATGATTTCATCTTCAACGGGTTAAATTGATTAGCAGCTAAAATTTATATGTTAAGATATATCTTCATGCAAGTTTCATCGAACGACCTTAACTAGCTAGGACATTTGGTAGCTCAGCCAGATTTGATGTCTAACTCACCTGTAAGCTTGGCGTGGGACTGATTTCGAGACCCGTTTCGATAAACTAAGACGGAAGTGAATTTAAATCTAAGATAAGGCTTTGTTAATTTCGAACAGGGTTTTAAAAAAACGTCCCTTATTAACCTTAGGCATTTCTGGAGATTTTGTTTACGAGTATTTAAGTTATTTTTAACTAAACCAAACATTTTAGGAGATATGATAGATAAAACAGAGGCGCGGCCGTCATTCAATAAATACCTATTTTAAAATGATCCAATTCGTTATCAATTAATGTATTTTTGTTGGGATATTTTGACTAGTTTCGGTCCTATCCGTTATCCTTCTTCATGAGATCGCGCTGATTGCTGTGATGTCGCGGTGGAGAGTGATCCAGGCTGATTTTAACCCTGAGGAGAAAGCTGGAAGTAATTATTTGATTCTACCCACTATTCAAATAAATCCATTTGATTTAGCGCCTAGCGCAAAATTAAATTGTGCTCAGTAGGTAAGTAAATATAATGGGTGTATTGAATTGACGCAGGATTTGAATGAAATAGAAAACAATTTTTTTTCTTTACGTCTTTACATTGAATTATACAGTACACAGGATAGGGCTATGGACAGCACACCAGGCAAATGGCCTCCAGGTCTTTGTTACCGCATACATACGCAGTCTTTTATTTATTTATTTACAAAATCCACAGCTTAATATTTTTGTATGTACATATCTTTCTTCTTATTCATAAAGCCAATACTGGATTTACATTTTACTACAAATACATATAAGAGAAAAGTCGCTAAGATGTTTGAGTGGGTGCGTGCGTGT
>DWJK01004355.1:0-12097 GCA_018248815.1 Croniades pieria auraria
GGAAGATCATTTATATATGTCAAAAACAGGAATGGGCCGAGGATTGAGCCCTGGGGTACCCCCATCTGAACAACGGACCCTGAGGACCTTGAGGACCTTTCTGAGAGGAGACCTGTTTTCTAACAGTGGAATGACAGAAAGGTCAAAACAAAATGTACAATACTACACTACAGGCCAAAGTGTTCAGTATTGTGTCTAGTGAACAGCATGGATTACAAGAACTTGGCTTTCAACAACATAATTGTTACTAACCTGTTGCTATCTACACCACATTATCTCAAAAACTACACCAGATAAGACTGCATGATTTCCAAATATCTTTTCCAGGTAGTCCAACCATTATTTACTTACAAGGAGTGTCCATTGTCTTTATAATAATTACATTCTGCAGAAACCAAATGATGGTGTCAACAAAAAACAACAATGCTTAAATAATATGTTATTCTCATAATTAAATTTTAATCTAATTCACACATAAAAAGAGAATTTATGGACTAAAGTCACAAGTGACTACCAAGACTCATATACATTTGCTGAAATAAATCTGTAGGAATAGAAGTGTGAATAAGAACTAGTTCAAGTGTTCAGTTGTTTCAATTACTAGTATGAATTATTAATGAATTGTTACACAATATGTTAATAATAATAGTAATTATGCATTATGTAAAAAGATGCTAAGTAAAATCTATATCGTTTAAAGGACGAGAATAAATATTATTTAACTTTAAGTAGTTTATTATGGGTGTGGCTGGCTTACCACATTTGTCTTTGATTGATTGTTACAATACATGTATATACATATATAGTCGATGACATATATACAATTATTAACATAAGTTAGCCAGTATAAAGTAATTGCATGGACATGAAATATTCAAAAACTAAACAATTACGAAATTAATTAAGTGTTGTTATTTATTGTACTTTATTGCATGGTTTACACTAAATTTAATTAGTTTAATGTAAACAATTTAGTATTCATACATATTGCTGCTGTAATTCGCAAAATTAGTAAGTATTTGGAAGTAGGGTAAGTTAAATAAACTAACGAAATACGTCAAAGCTTATAATAAAACTAATAAATACGGAAGGGGTTAAACCGAAACCCTATATTTCCGGCAATGAAACCTTAGTAAGCAGACGAAAACGAATGTGACTCAAAAAACAGATGCCAGCTAACAAGGTAGAAAACCGACACCTACGTCGCCCCAACATGAGCTAATCGAAATAGAATCTTATTAGGGTTTAGTACATAATTCTTACCTCAATCCACAACTATCCAAGACCGCGATTCGATTGACACAAATACTCGTAGCACTCGCAATATATCACTTCAGTTCCGAGACCTAATAAGTCCCATATACAGCAATCAACCTTAACATAACACCAAACTAAAGAATTTTTTTAAACAATTTTTTGCAATCAAATCATAACCCGATAACTTATAGAGCACAGCATTTAGAAATAATCGCTGTTCATGTAAAAATTTGCCAAAAAATCATCAGTGACTACAAGTACGTTCACGGCGTCGAAGGCAAGGCAAAAGATCGCCGCGATAGCATCACCTTACCGCCCATATCATAGACTAAATATTGAAATATATACGTTTTGACAGCATAAGTACGCAATTATACCTACAGATGAAGTTCATGTTTTTTTTCTTTTTTTTTATTACTTATTATCATCGTAATCTATATGCAAATGTATTGCCCTAGGTAAACATTTAATTCCATGTTCTGCCTTGAATTTGTATAGAAAAAATGTTACTCACCATATAACAGTACAGTAAAAGAGCTTTAGAATATTCAGATTTAAGTTCAATACACAATTCTCTGCGAACTATATCCACCTTAGTGGTTAAATTCACATCTATAAAAAAACCGCTTAATCTTTGTAATAAATGATGTCATGCACGAGCATGTCCATAGAGTAAATACTTTAAGTTTATCATTTTCCTAGCTATCAAAGATATTTTGAGTACAGAGACAATTATAAATTTAAATTCGACAATAAAATTTTGTTACGTTTTAATTACGCAAATAATTTTATTGTCTGTTTAAAATAAATAATAGCGTAAGCACTCATTCATAACATTGAAATTATAACCGTATTGCTTGGGACCAAGCCGCAATACAAGCATTAGCGTTACAATAAATTCTTGTACTCGCTCAGTTAATCTTGTTTTATCGTCAAAATCAAATATCAAGCAAGTAGTATTAAGCATAATTATTTTAATGTCGGACTGCAATACTGGCATCAACATTTACGAATTTTGATGATGCATCAACATTTATTGAATTCAAAATAAGAAATAAGATTGGTCTTGTACCGTGAATCTTCATATTAACATTATTTCCATGAAAGCAAATTTATACTTCAAATATTGGATAAGTTCACTTTGAGACAGATATATTTTCCCCTTTATTCTGGCGTTCTAATAAAAAAATTGTATTCACGTATAGACGAACGATATAATATGATATTCAACCGTTGGTGTCTCTTAACAACAACACTACATGAAGTAGACGCATTTAGAATTGACGGACTACATTTATCGCATTAAATCTAATTGATGAGACGTTGTGGGCTCGTCGGTGTAAAATGTATTTAGCTTAATCATTTGCGCATATATCCTCAAAGAAGCAAATAACATTATTAAAACAAACTCGTGGACTATTTGCTGCATTACTCCTGGTCTTGGATTTATTTGAGAAAAAGTATTTAGGATTGATTAAAAGCAAATTCGGTACATTTCTATTTTAAAAACATCGTAATGAGACAAGACTTGATTGTTAAACCTTTTATTTTCTATTTTAGTCCTACCATCGTTAACATACCGCCCGTCTATAGAACACGTTAGTTTAGAGCAGTGCTACCAGATGACGAAGATTTATGAAGGATGTTTTACCCTAATCCGAACATGTAATAAATGTATTGCACTGATAGATAGATATTTCATCTAAAATTTTTCTTCATATAATATTATGAACATATTACAGTAAATGGACAAAATATTGGAATTCAGGTTATAACTTGACACGCTCTATTTTTTTACAGTCATTCATATTCTTTCATATAGACATTTCAATTTTCAATCCCACTTATTTCAGATTTCTCTTTAGAGTAGAGAGTAGGTCTATGTGATGTTATTCGTAATTTGGTAATGTTTTATGATTTCTTTATGGAATTATTCAAGTATTTTTTAGGCTGTTCACGCTCCAGCTACAAATAGGAAAGTATAAATGATTGGACGTAACTTAAGTGCTTTTTGTGTAATATCCTTAATATTTTCTCGGTGTTCCGTGCGTACAAATAAATAAAAAAATATGTACTTACGTTCGTAGGTACATAAGAAATTATACTTTTTTAGCGTTATAAAAATAATTAAAAATAACATATTTTTAATTTGAATAATATACAAATATGTATTGTTTGTTGTATGAGGCAGAATACTTTGGAGATGTGGAGAAAACCTTTATCATTAAATAGATAGTACCATTTCTTTCTTCAATTTAAATAAAGTAATACAACAGCACTTTTATTTTATGTGTCGTCAATATATTTAATATAAAGCTATAAAAATACAAAAAATTAACATAGCACAACATACTACATCATCATCTCATGGACATTAATCTGAACTTCAAGCCAACCAGGAAATATTCAGTTATTATCACAATATATTTAGATTCAAAATAGAATTTGATTTTCGTAAGTTTATAATATATTCATTTAATATGTAGCTTAACATTTAGCTAAGGGTCGAGGAAATGCTAGTGAAAATATTAACATTACAGTATTATAATTACCTAAGCCTTAAAATATATTGTGACCCTTATCCACCACATGATATTTATGTAAATACATGATACATCAAAAGCATTTCCTCAAATTGAGTAAAATAACTTATGTTAATAAATATTTAATCACAACACAAAAACATGCTATAGACTTCTTTCTGCTATTTATCTACTAAGTACTCCTCGTCCAAACTTATTGTTAACAGGTTGTATCGAGATAAATTCAATATCCTATTTGATTGAGAATACTATAATTTGCTTGATATTTCAAATAGCATGATAAAAATAACAGTATACTTTTTCTGTCAATAGTAAAGGGCTAATGCCCATTAAATATTTTTACATTATATGTTAGCATTCGTGCATGGAACAACTTGCAACAATTACATATAAACATTAAAAAAATAATTCAATTTTAAGTCAACTTTTGATCTACTATGTCTTGGGTGAATCATGAAAGCTCAAGGTAAGCATAAATAATGTGCAATAGGTACAATGTTTTCTTAACCACATCAGCACCGGAATAAGTCATGGTAGCACAATTTCATGTTTTCCTTAAATTTTGTTAGTCAAATTGGAAAATTAATGGTAGCACCAGTTTTATTCAATTGTCTCAGCTTAATTATGTGCCACGTTGGAATATTGATGGCAGCACTATGTGTACCTTTTAAAAAATATTTCCAGTGTAGGAAATTAATGGCAGGATAATATGATATTTATATTAAACTTTTCCTGTCACATTATAAGTCACTGTGAAAATTCCTATTGTTCCCTTAAAAGTAATTAATGCAGTCTTTATACCTGTCATCAAAAGGCTCTTGAATATGGCCAGTTGTGACTTGACGAAGAATGGTGGTCTAAGTATGGACTATCAGTCAAAAGTAACTTGCTGCCACTTAGACCTGAACTGGAACTCTCACTTGAAGAGAATAAGCTTTTACTTCCGGTGTAGAAAGACAGGGATGTATGTAGCGGTTCCCTGCCTAAACGCCGTCTCGCTCGCACTAGCGACGCGAACGCGACAGCTATAGCACATAGAAATATAACGCCCAAAATGCAAAACGCTAGAGCCATTTTCCCCGGCGATAAGCAAATTGTCTTGTCTCCAGGAGAGAAACCCCGAACGAACTCTTCTTCTTCGCCATCTACCCTCCTTGAACCTGCAAAAGAGCGAAATTTAATGTCAACAAAAAATGATTAAATAGAATCTGTAATTTTCAAAAACAAGATAAGAACGTTGCTATACGACTTCCATTCATATACCAGGCTATAGAAGTACACTTTTTGACATAGAACTCCTTAAATTGGTCCCTAGCCAACTGATTTCTTTAGGTCCTTAGATCAAGTATTATGTACCTATTGCGACTTGTTCTCCCCGTACGATTAATAAGCAAAAAAATGTTTATAGCTACCTTGAATAGAGGCTTCATCCTCCAACTCAATGTTAGGAGCTAAAACCTCAATACTGTTATACACTTCAAGTCTATCAATAACTAATCCCTTAGCCTCTTTATCCAAACGAGCTTTTCTCAACAACCCTTCTCTTGTTTGTTGTGGCTTTTGTAATGCTTTGCAATCTACTCTAGGACAGTTTCCTTTACATAGTTCTATTCCACAGGTTAAATGCAATTTGGCTCGGTCAGGAAATTTGAAAGCGGCAAATGTCGTCACGGCATGTTGATACGTCATAATGTTTTTGAACATATAGTCTGGGTCCAATGTAGCAGTTTTAATATTGCTCTGTTCGTCGACATTCTTTTGATCAGTAGGTTCTAACTGAGAAAAATCAATTTCAGCACCACGTGTTTTGTGACGGTGTATTGTTGGTTTGTCAAATATAGCTTCATCAATGGGACATCCAGCTTCGTCTAATAATTTTTGGGATGCTTCTCCCAGCCCGTCGTGGGCAACACAGTTGGTTATTCGTAAACCCACACCAACTGTAAGGCAGAAATTATTACTCGGTTAAAATCGTATAATATTTTCTTTTATGAAGAAAGTACCAAACTTTCAGGTAGCAGTCACGAGTAGCCACCTACAAACATCTGCAACCGACCTCGAATAGGACTATTTGTTAGTCTTAGTTTGTAAAAAGGTTGCAGAAATAATTATATCAAACTCTAGTTAATAATTTGGACTTGCCTTATTCCAAATTGAAGTCTTAGTTGGAACGATTTTTTTAAGTCTGGTAAGCCCACACTTTATTTCGAAAATGTTGTCACCTGGTAAAGTGCACTGGATAAGAAGCCTAGTGGGTTGTCCTACTTCGACAGTCGCTGGTTCAGTGGCTCCTATTGTTGGAGACAATTCCATCCAAGCACGCGCTGCTTCTAGAAGCATTTCTCTTTGCTCGTCTTCTTCCAAGCTTGCCCAGCCTTGACGATTGCGGCCTGTTCTGAAATTGTTAATAAGTTAAAGGTTATAGAAAAAAGACAAACTGTTTAAGACTTTTTTTTTTGTTAATACCTAATGTGTATCATCTCATCTATCAGTGTTTAAAAACATGAATATCGTAATTGAATATCAATTACTCAGCTAATTCCTTTGTAATTCGGTGTATTATTTTTACTACTAGACGCTAAAATCTTAATTTAAGAAATGTTTTAAATACAATACTATAAAGGTTGTGATATTACCTATGTATATTATTTACGGCAAGTAAAAAATGATTCTCCTGGAAATACTACCAAATGTCAAGCTAGAAGATAATAAATTAAATTCATAAATATCTTGTCACTAAGTCTAAAGACGTCATTAATGGCTTATCCGGACACTATCAGTCTTGTTCGGACTCTGTTGAAAAAGTATACGCGGTAATAACCACATAAAAATGCTTTGCTGTTCTCTTCGCTTACAAAACAGGCTCTTGTTTCTTTAAAAATAATTTGTACATAACGTGTAACGTAATATACCTTGCCCGTCTTCCTTCCGGGCCCATCATGTCACGCAGTCTGCTCCGGATCACGGTGTCGAGCGCTGAACTATTGATGCGCACAGCGCGAGGCTGTAATTTACACCTGTTACCAGTTACAACATTGTCAGTGGTTTTGCACGTTTACGTAACATTGCAATGTACATATATTCAACATATTTCTGAGATTAGGCAATTCACTTAGCTTTTTAGGTTTGAAAATATTTATCATTATTACAATAACGTGATGCCATTTCTTTAAAAGGTTAAGCATAGAGCACCAGATGCCAAATATTGCTATTCTTAGAGATTTGATGATTTTCTTCTACATTTATCATTATTTTACTAATGTTAAGCCTGGGAAAGGGTTAGGCAAATAACAATATGAATGCTTACGTTGAATAACAAATACAGGTTTTGACTGGTAGATGAAAATGTGCTTAAATAAATTCAATTAATTCCAGTACTCCACCTGACTAATAACTCTTGGTCTGATGACTGCTGCAACTGTCTGTCCATCTGCACTACCAGCTCCACATTGTAGTATAAGTCCTCTTCATCATCAGGTTCCTCGTTTGTAGAGTTTAATGTTGATGTTCTCACGCCACACGCATTAGACGGTAAATGCAGTGACACTTTTTTTAGCATCTTTCCTGAAAAGCAGACAAAACCAATTATTGCAATATAAAAAAATTGCGTTAAATGCCGAACTGATGAGGCTGGATGTGGGAAACTGCAGACAGAGAGTGAGGTTAATAGGTGAGGTCTTTGGCTAGCACTGAACTGATATACTTGTAGGTTAATGATAACGAAACAACCAGACTACGCATTTTATGTTATGTGGCCATCGATAACTTTGACTATGAACAATTCATTGGGCGTTACTAAAATTAAATATTTCGATTTTTATACCTTTTTCAATTTCAGCATTAAAAGAGTTATTAAGAACACATCTGTTATGGCGGCCAAATGTATTTTGGTAAAGTTCAAAATTTCACATGCCTTAAATAATATTATCTAGAAATTTCCACACGATATTTTCGTTCACCGTTATGGCCAGACATATTTAATTTTAAATCAGTTGGGTACTGATTGTGGCACTGACACTATTAATATAGATGGATAAAGAAAGTCACTGGGAAGTGTGTCTAGTACATTATCCGTTAGCTTCGATCCGCGACGATTTCCCACGTGCGTCCTCGTTGCAAATGTCGAGAACAATGTGGCCTCTTTCATATTATTTATTATTTTGGCACAATATGAGATAGCATAAAATATATTACGAGAGAATGACAACCGACAAAATCATCCGATTTTTCATTACTTTACTGCGTTCTTTAATTGCGATACTAATACTGTTAGCGGTAATAATAAACTCATCAAGATATCTCGAACCCAATGAAGGTTTGCTAGAACCCTCTGAAATTCTTTGTTTACTATATTTAAAGACAGCAAGTAATAATTACATTAGACTAATTTCAACACACCTTGAACCCGACATTCCCTCGAGAAATCTTTGCTGAAAACGATTCCCTTGAAGGGCTTCTCCATCTCGAGAGTGACGCTGACGGATCCCTTGTCGCACACCGTGGTGACGTCCAGAACCCGATTGGCGCGCGCCTGTACTCGGACGGCGGCCACCAGACATGCCAGCAGCATCGCACGCCACATGTCGGCGTACCCTGGAATAAGATAGAGAAAGAATAAGTCATTGACGAATGCGACTACATAATTGTCGTATTTACTAAGCCACTTGAAATGTGATTGTCTTTTCACACTGCA
The DNA here is from genome assembly GCA_018248815.1 of Croniades pieria auraria. Classification (NCBI taxonomy): domain Eukaryota; kingdom Metazoa; phylum Arthropoda; class Insecta; order Lepidoptera; family Hesperiidae; genus Croniades; species Croniades pieria. The sequence continues at coordinate 8,494 of DWJK01004355.1, forward strand.
CAATATTTAATCGTATCCTTTGTCAGCAAAATACAAGATGGCATTTCCATAAAATCCTTTCAATGCTATAGTTTTTTTCAAATTAATAAGAATAATATTATATGTCAATAGCACCACGTGCTTAAAAAATACGTGTGAAGATATTATGGCTTAAAAATCTTCATAAGTTTTGCTTACACCGTTATTAACATTTTCTTATCCCTATTCGTCAGTTTCAATATCACACAAAATTATTACTATGAAGATAATCATTTTAATATAATACTACTAGGTCCCTTAAGGGAAATATCTGTGTTCTTACGTATCCAACAAGCTTGAACTATGAAATAAAAGAATCATTTAACAATGTCGTCCCCACGTCTCGTAAAAATTTATTCGCTTAGCGCCGGCAGCGCCTATTCGGATTACTTTGCTTTCATCGTAAATAATCGTATGGTATCTTTCGTCTGCCGACACCACAGTGGTGTCGCCGAACGGCATAGTGTTAAGATTGTTTAAAGTTGTTTGATCAATAACGATCGCGCAGCGCTCCGTACAGATGCCAGCTGCGGTCGGAGCCGCGGTCAATGTTGCGGATATGAAAGCAATTTTCCACAGATCTCGTGCTACTGATTATTGTAATCTATAAATGTCTGCAAAATGACAGAAACAGAACAACGAACTCGCTTAGTGCACAATTCAATTTGACTGATTTGTTCGATTTGATTTTGATTGTTTGCGTTGTTTGTTGTTTGTTTGTTTCTAAAGGGTCTTAAAACATCTTATACAAATAAAAGTTGATAGAAATTTTTTATAAACTTATTACTGAGTATATAAGTATATTTGATACATAATAGTTTAATTAAAATCCGGTGTTATATTATGATCGTGACAAACGTCGTGAGTGAATGATAATTAAGAAAATAGATAGTTGAGATATACAAAATTATTGATAACGAGAAAAGAAAACCCACTAAAAACTTAACGTAGTAGAAAAGTGCAATCCTCGCTGCGCTATGAAAACTCCTTGTGAGACTTTGAAATGGAATATGGAATAAGCCATATGCACAACAATGTATATAAAAATAAAGAAGCAGTAAGACAAAGGTGCATATTCACTACATACATTGAGTAACCATTTAATTAAAAAATAAAAGTAAAAAACTAATTAAGTAGATTTCAACTCGAATTAAAGTCCGTTTATTTTTTATTTAGCACGTGAAGACTACCGAAGCAATGAAAATAAAAACACAGAAATACTAAATAGTGGTGAGATCATAAAAAACTGTGAAACTGATTTAAAATGTTTTTCATTTTCATTTTGAATTAGATTTGATCTTGGAGAATGTAATTTCTTGGAAAATTAAATCATACAAAACCACTGAGTTGGCTGGGTGGAGATCGTGTCGTTAAAATGATACAAATAACACAATTTATATACATAGTCAGTTAATTTTTAAGAAAAGGTTTACAAAGGAAAGGTACCTAATAAAATTAGGCTATCAAAACGAAGGAAGGAGCGGCAGTAGCGGTAGAAATAAACACGATTAAGATAACGGATATTGTGTTTAACTTAGAATTCAAAATTAGAATATAGAGTACCTACATATCAAATTCAAATTACCCGGTTAATCTTTCCGTCTGTACTAGGGCCCTTATTTTTTGTTTACGGGGGGAAACCTTCAAAAGGTACCCGGTACCCTGGGAGTGATACCGGATTAAGTGGGACTTTTACCGCACTAAAACCCCCTGGCTGGTCTTCCTCGGCGCTTAAAGGAGGGCTCCAGGATCTCCAACGGAAGCACCGGTGCCCTCCTAGTACAACGCCCAACGGGCCCAATACCCGGAAGAAGCATGGTGCCTCTTCCTATGCTCTCCGGTTCCCACGACGATTTGCGGCCACACATACCGTCGTCCTTCCCGGGATTCGCCACCTGAACGGTTCGAGCTCCCACTCTAGCCGCTTGTAATCCCGGAAGCCTCCTTTAAGTCGCCTCTTACGACAGGCAGGAGATACCGTAGCTCTTATTCTGGTCCCGAGCTACAGGGACTAATACTAGGGCCTACCTTCCGTACTAGTAATAGTACCTACCTATATAGATACCTTTTCTATAATTATGTAAGTACATTAATAAATTAGGTAAAGGATACGAAACATTTACGGAAACCTTCCGGGTTGAATAACTTCCAAGCAGACAGTTCTGCCCTAAACAGAATTACAACTGTTTTTGAAATCAGCAGTTCAAAGACTTTTTCGTATTCTCAGAAACCGGCATGCAATTATGAAGCTAATAATGACTGAAAGAAGCACAGCAGGGCTGTAAGGATAGAAATTATTAGCACTCGATGCTCTATGCCTACCTCGTAAGGTACTTAGCGTGATTATGTAATAATATTGATATCAATTTCAATGACACTATGAGTACAATAATAAAGAAAAGCAACGACATCTATTTTTATTACAGTAATTGTAGTAACACGTGATGCGTTACGTAATATTTAATGAGCGCCAATTAAAACTGTAAATTATTCCTGCGTTCGCGCGGAATGACGGATGCGTGTGAACGGAATACGTACGTACTTTTATGTTATAACGAGCGAAATAACAAGACGCTAGACTGTACAGTGTACCTACTCACAGACGAGAGCTTAAACTTTATAACAGGAAACGATTAGTACAATTATAGAAACGAGTTGTCTATCTCCCACTCTGTCTCTAAGTTGAGAAATAATTGCTCTATTCCCACACATTAAACGGTATAACTCGCGTCGTTTTGTAAAGCATAGTTTTAAATTTTATAGGTAGGTACTAAAAATTTGTAAAACATAAACAGAACAGGTATTGCAAAAATCGCATCGATAATTCAAACATAATAACTGCATTATACTCGGTTTAGTACAATCGAAGTTACACATAAACGTCACAAAGATGATGAAAAGCTAAGAATGCTTGACTAGGCACTACTAAAGGCCCCATAGCTTTTGCTTTAACCTGCCGACGAGCAGGAGGAGTTCTTGAAGGAGGACCTTAAATATGGCTGAAACTAGTCTGCCTATCCTGCAAGACAAATTAGTTAAGCCACTGTATATTTTAGTAACGTATGTGTTCAGGAAATCTTCACTATTAAAATTTCTGAAGGTATAATAATTATAATAATAATAATAAATAAATTTATTTCAAACTATAAGTCCATACCTTAGGTTAGTATAACACAAGTGCTTACAACTATGTAAGTAGAAACAACAAAATAACAACAACATACATTCATGATTTAGTACAACACAAACGCTTACAACTATGTTAGTACATTATACCTGTTGAAACTGACGTCATTCATCCATTGATCAACACTATGATGTTAGTAGATATATCAATTTCAAATAAATATCATATTTACAAACAAACTCACGCAAATGCACTCGCACACACAAACGAACACGCATTATATATTCTAACACTCAATTTCTCAGTATGTATCATCATCAGCCTCTCTCAGTCCACTGCTGGACATAGGCCTCCCCCAATGTGCGCCATCACGCCCTGTCCTCGGCTTATCGCATCCAGCATCTGCCTGCAGCCTTTCGAAGATCGTCATCCCACCGGGCCGGAGGGCGTCCTACACTG
>DWJK01004356.1:0-12097 GCA_018248815.1 Croniades pieria auraria
TATTGGATTTTTCTAATTTAGAATTTCTAGTAGTGACTCGGAGTCTGGATCTGTGCCCGGCGTATGGCAATAGGCTCCATGTCACGTAAACGTAAGTGGCAAAACGTGGGAATGTACTACACTCCTCTGCCTACCTCTTTGGGAATTACAGGCGTGATGTTACGTTCGGTATAAGAAAACTTCATCTAAAATGTCCGTTTGTGGCATGGTCCCCAAGCATTAGCATCATCACACCATACTCTTGGAAGAATTAACTTGTGATAAACGAAGTGTTTACTGGATGTTATTATGTATTGGGTTCACGGTCTACCGAGCTGATGTATTGCAAGGTCAATTTTATTTTTATAGGGAAAATGTTTCGTTTTGCGTTTGGACTAACTGGCCCGTTGGTGCACTGTTTAGTGTACCTGAATTCGGTTGCTGGTGGTTGTCAGGGGCTGTGAGTACGATTCTCACACGAAATAAAAGTGCGAAGTGACTTTACAAAAGTGCGTTTTAAATTTAAATGTCACTTGCTAACGGTGAAGGAAAACATCCTGAGGAAACCTGCACACCCTAAAATTTATTTTTAAAAAAAATTTTAAGTGAGAAGTCCGCCAACCCGCACTTGTCCAGCATGGCGTACTACGGCCTTAATCCTCTCAATAAGAGAAGTGACCCATATTCCAACAGTGGAATGATAAATCGGTCGATTGTTATTTTTTATTATTATTATATGGCTACATATTTATATTTAGTTTATCAACCGTCTGCTTACCATAATACAAGTTCTCTAGATGCTCACCTTGGGATCAGATGGCCGTGTGTGAAGATGTTCTAAGATGTTATTATAATTTTCCTTTGTTTACATACTAGTAAATGTTAGTCATCATTGTCAACGTTATCAATTTTTTCATCGTTCCACTGTTGGACACGGGTCTGAGAAAGGCAAAGCCATAGTGTACCACGTTGCTCAATCACGATTTAGCAAACTTAACAGGCTTAAAAGAACATCGTGAAGGAACTGTAAGGTGTGAAGTTTAACATATATTCACTTTTGACGAATAATAGTTGACATTAAAAGCTATGAACCACATATTGTTAGAGTTGCGTACCAGTAATTCTAAATCTAGACGCTGTGAGCGGGGACTAAAATTTAAAAACCTAAATGCCTGGATTTAGATTAAATCTAGGTATTTAGGTTCTAACGCTGTCGCTGTTAACTCTTATTTATCACCGCTGTTACATATATTACGTAACAAAAACCGTTGGTGTTGATAATTAAATTATTGTATTAAAATTGTAATAGAAAAAAAATGTGTTGAATACTAATTAGATCGTTTGTATTAAATTACAAACCACCATTTTGTTTTTTCATCGAAGTAACAATTAACTTGGTAGTAGCTCAAGGTCAAAAACACGGAGAATATCATAATAAATTAACTATTAGGTGTGTGAAGTCTAAAAACCCTCACTTGCCAGCGTGGCAGACTATAGCCTTAACCCACTCAATATGAGAGGAAACCCATATTCCAACAGCGGAATGACAAATGGGTGGATTATTTCTATTATTATAGTCTATCAGCTAACTTCATTTTTACTTTCTATTATTGTTTTTTGTATCGTTAATAACGAAGCCAAATTCCAGAGAATCAACTCGAATACTGGAGAGTTTCATCAAAATCGGTACGTTGTGTTTAAAATCAATGCACTCTGTAACGTATAATAATCTGTCTTTAATTTATACCCTTGGCTCGGTTAAGTAACAACTTTCAATTAATGAAATTATTATCACACCAAGTCCTTTACGGGGTAGGCTGAGAATATAGAGTACACAAATATCCTTACGGATCCGTTGCAACCCTTTTATCATTCCAGTATTGGAACAAAAGTCTTCTCTCATAGTGAGAATGTTAAGGCCATAGTCTGCCGGGCTGGCCAAGTGCGGATTGGCAGATTTCACACACCTTAGATATATTTTTTGTCCTTACAGACCAAAGTGAAATATTTAAAGGAAAATATTCCATTATAACGACATTATTCAATCGAGATGTTTACAAACGTTGAACAGAAATGTATATTTTGAAAACACATCGGATGCATGCGTGCATGCTTGCGGCTTGAACGTATGTATTTATGTATGTAGGTATCGTTACACGTCCGCTGAACAGATACGGTGACAAGGTCGCCGCGGCTAGGGCTTCCAATTCTACCGAGATGTTATTACACGCTACACCTGATATTAACAACGTTTTGATAACCTTAAACAGATGCAAGGATCGACTCATTATGAAGGTGTTTAAAATTATATATAATATACATACCGTAGTTTTTCATTGAGTACTCAATAAAGGCCGATGTCGCACCATGACTTCGCGTGGATTGTGGATACCCATCGTATGTCATTATTTATTTATTTTTATATTTATGTATTTCACAGCTATACTTGTGACGTCACGGGAAGCTTGTGTAGAATTATATTGTGTGAAAAATCATATAAAAAGGGGGTTAGGTAATTTTGATGTGTTTAAAGAGTTGGATGCATTTAGAATCAACGCATCATATCTTTGAGGATTGGAATATTTCACGCTTGGTGTTTTCTACCTACGCTTTTTTGACCGAGACGTGGTTGCCACTGGATCACCTTTCTTTCCCATCGGTTGTCGGTAAAAGGAGCGTTGGTCGCTTTCCTACCAGATGGTCTGACGACCTGAAGGGTCTCCTTCAGGTCGGCAGCGGCAGCTTCCCGCTGTCTAGCGGGAAGCTGCTGGAATCGGAAGGTTCAGGACCGGAAGGAGTGGCACCGATTAGGGGAGGCCTATGTACAACAGTGGGCATCGATAGACTGACGATGTTTTCTATCTACCTTATAAATGACCTAGAGTTATGATATAACAATATGGTGGTCTTGGTGTTCGGAGAGTAACAGAACAGTGACAAAAGGTACCCGTCGGAAGAATATTTTCTAATTTAACAGAAACTTGTGGAATTCTTTAATGTGAGTTATGTCGCATGGTTATAGTCAAATGGGTCTGAGTGATTCGGCCTATAGTAAATAACTTTGTGTCGCCCCCACGCATCCATTTGCCGAATAGTTTTAACTTTGGGTAGTGAGGAAATTGCTTAAACGTGTAATATTCATCCAACGTAAACATTAATTTTGGATTTTTCTAGCCCCCCCCCCCCCTCCCTCCTCTTCCTCCCCCTTCATTTAAGTTGGTTGGTATCAGTTGTTATTTTTCAGCATATTCATATTTGTATCAGTCATGAAGACTTACCAAAATACCCATGTATTTTTTTTAATAACTCACCTCTTATCAATAAGGCGTTGGTAGTGATATTAATCAGTTCGACACAATTCTCTGGTCGTCTTACATGTTCGCGGATTTAAGTTCTTCATCCATTAGTATATCTTCCCTTTACTTTGGTGCCATCTTGCATGATAGCTGAATTTCCACCTGATATTCTTGTCATCTCTTGCACCCCACATAGGTGCAATTTAATTGGTTAGATATGCAGTTACCTTGACTACCTGATTGATCCTACCAAGGTTAGTAACCCGGGCTGTGTCGCCCGAGGGTTATGGGTTTGAATTCCAACCAGGACAAAAATTGTGTGCTGAGCAGGATTATTTTTTCTGTGGCTCTCTTACTATTTTCTACCTTACCAGAGGCTTCTTATGAATTGGAATTTGATGGGAGAGGATTCGATTCTTTCACTATGCTCCGCCGCGGATACCACCATAATGATATGAAAATAGTTTCAGCACTTTTAAAAATTTCCTTTTAAATAGCATAGATAATAATAAATTACACTGTTACCATACAAATTTTTTCGTAAACACGAATGTTAGAAGTGTAAACGGAATTTCGTAACACAAAAAACTACATTTCCAACAGATGTTGGTGCTCGCATCACAAAATAGCCTGCATACTGCAATGAGGTCTCCGACAAAAGGAATGTACGCCGTCAGCGAAACTGGGACGAGCTGGGTTGTGTGTTCTTTTAGGCTTTGAGCTTTCGATAGCTCGAAACGGGCTAAAAGAATTGCAAAGAATAGTGTCCGTGCACGTTTAGTATGCATTAATCGTAATGCAATTACTGAACCGTTGACACGATAACGACCTTCGACTTAATGAGAAAATGATTTAACAAGAAAACTTAATTAAAACTGCTCTGAATTACAAATATTTCATGCCCATTCCCGCGTGTATTTGCTCAGAACAGATAAACAGAAAAAGTTGACAGTTGGATTATTTTATAATTAATCTGTGTCAACATGTTAAAGAAGTCAAATGTAATACTTTTAATAACAATCGAACAGAAGTTATTTCAAATCGCTTTCTGTCTTTTGTTTTAAATATTTAATGTTTCTTTTTATTTTAGTAATATTTTTCTTACTATTCCCGTTACTTACTATTTCCATTTCAAAGTAAATTGTAAAATATTACATTATACGTTAATATAAATATTTACTTTTATATGTTCTGATTTCAAATGTTGTACTACGGTTTATAACATATAGATTTTTACTACTTGAACAATTTTTATAGTAAGAATGATGAATGTAGAAGAAGCACGTCAGACGAAGAAAGTCTGTCTATCCTACAGAGGGCCTGTCGTGATGATCTAATAAAAATAATTATTTTTTTGTATATCGAGAATGCAAATTGAATTTAGATCGTTTAACAGTAATACTTAATGACTCATCAGATCGTAATAGGCATTGTGTTAATATCATAATGCTATAGCACTGACACCTTTGAGTAAATTTGTTTTCTTTATTAAGGCAATAATGCACTGTTGGACACGGGTTCCCTCTCCCATTGAGAAGCATTAGAAGTCCATAGCCTATCACGCGGGCCAAGTGCGAGTAGGCAGAAAAATGATTTTGACGATTTAAAAATACTACAAAAAAGTTGCTTGGAAAATGTACCGTACATAACTAGTAAATACATATTAATACAAAACTATACAAAAAATACCCTAACATTAAATATCATACAGAAAAGAGAATTCATTTAATAAAATGAAACAGCTATTGTAAATATATTTTAATCGCATGTCACGACTCGTCACAAGTCAACGGAATATTTAATTAATGAAAGTTATAACCAAGTACATGCTACAGCGATGGAATTATTTCGAAAACGTTTGCGCATAATAATTATTATTAAAAATTTTATTGAGTACCAATGTTTAATGTTACACAGTTGGATTATCATTTTGGGAACAAATGTGGCATTAACGAAATGATAGAAATATACAGAAGTACCGTCATATTAAAATGATCTTACCATTGATGTAAGAAAACATCTAACTGAAGTGTGTTTATTGTTCTAGATGACGTAATCATATCGTAGTTGTACTGTTGTGTGTGACATTGAATACATCGTTACTTCTACGTTCTTGGCGTCTTGAGGTCAATGGAGACACTCATCGTTCATTAATCGTTACCTGTCCCATTGTGCTACTTACCATTGTGCCGCCATTACAGCCTAACATTGTTTAAATTGATCTGTCACACGTTTGTTTAACCATCGAATAATTACGAGTAATCGGTTTGGTTTTTAAATGTACATTTAAAAGCTTTCATGCCTAGTGTGTTTTTATTACTATTTTGATACAAAGTTTTTTTTTAATGTCAGAACATGTTATTACTCTTCATTCTTGGGTATTTAATTCATTACGTCTGTTAACAAGGTGCGAAAATAATACAACGCGACAATCATTACCTTAGCGTGACTAACTGTAAGTGTAAAAATTATAGATGGTCTCATGGCGAGTTTCAGATTGAATTTATATTATGTATATGTCAGTTTTACTAGAATTGGCAGGTTTCCATGCATAAAAGCAACAACAAAAGTACTTCTCTGATCTTCACATGCCGTGCGCTTACTTATATTTCACAATGATACACTTTGAATTGCCGCCCGCCAACATTTTCGTACATAAAAAGTGGATTTGTTATTATTGCCGTCCTACTCTTGCATCGATGCGTCTCTTTTGCACTTGCATATTTCAAGAATAGAACTCGTTGGAATTGATATGGGCGGGGTCTTGCGGTACGATTACTGCACCGAGTATCAGTAGCGCTATCTAGCGGCGAGGGGAGCAACTAGGAGGAATAGCTGGGAGTTCACGTAATTGTTCAACAGTATGGTACATTTTGTTCTTATATTAGTTCTACGGAATACCAACAGATGGCGCTGCAACTTAAAAATTAACTCGATTTTATGAAATGTTATTACATTCAAATATTTCTGTTTTGTTTCAGGTTTTAGTGGAATATGATGGTGTGGACTGGCAGCGTCGTGAGTGGGTGGCAGTTTATTCGCGTAGAACGTTTCGAGTGTTTTTGGTTGAGAGAACTTTAGTTTGGGCGCCTAGAAGCTTTGAAAATGAGGAAGTGAAATGGCCTGCATTAGTAAGTATAAGAAAATAATTTAATATTAGTAATTTACATAGGGATTATAATCAACATAGTAACCACTTTTTAATAAATGTTTGATTGTACTCTGTAAATTACTTAAACTGTTAGTTCCATTGACTGTTCCTAGATGGCGTTAGTATACACAGAATGAAAACAGATACTGCAGGACTTCTGCATAGTATATTATTTTTTATAACAATTATAATATTCTGAACACTCCATAAATATGCGAATCAATGTATAATGAATATTAGGAGGTACATTAAGGTTAATTTTAGAATTATCATTATCATAATTATTACAATGAAAAATATCATGAATCAACGTTACTATAAATTTATAAATGCTCAAGGAACAAAACCATGTAATATTAATGTTGTCGGTTTAATTTCAATTTTTTAAATGGTATCATATCAAGATACAGATATCACAAAATAAAATGGAGCACACTAATAAGGATTTGTTGATAAAAAACATCGGCCAATTTTTGCAAATTGAAAACATCGTGAAAGTATTATGGATCTTTGCATCACCTTGTTGCCAACAAACTAAATAGGTATCTTTAATTTTGATAAATGAAGTCCGATGACCATATTAATTTTTTATATTCTATCCATTCGATCCGAACTCTACTTTGAAAACTTGTGCAATAATAGTTGAAATAAATATTTTGTAAGAGGTTTTATTAGCAATTATAATGGAAAATTGAAATCCATGACGACTTTCCTACTGCGCTTTAAGAAAACACATACAAAAGTCACCTACGCGTCTTTACAATGTTTACTCGTACTTATGTAGATCTGCTGTATTTGGGGCGCTTGAATGTGACATATTGATGAAATTCAAATTCGGACCTCACGTGGCGCGCGACCTCTACACCATGGGGACACTGGCATGTTATTTTCCATAGTCACGTTTGAGTCCATTATGCTTGAGGTCGGACCAATGAGCTTTTTTTGCTCGAGTTATTATTGACCCGTATGCAATTATTTTATTTTTGTATTGTTATTTTTTATTATAATTCTACAGTCACGCTAGTGGCCTTACAGAGTAAGCAGAGAGCACCGAGTGTGATATATTTATGCTTGCAGAAATGACGCGCTCATTATACATTCATCACTTCATGCTCGCGCGACCTGTATGGAATCTTCGGACTCCTCAATCAGCTAGTATCTGACTTATTTGATCAAGATAAGGCTTTGTCTCCATTAGCACCTGCATCTATCAACAGTCGTATTCTTCTATTGTCGGACATTATGATTCTTCTAGCTAATAATCCTTTTGGTTCTAGAACAATCTTTTTGTTCAGTGTATCACAATGGAGCTGTAGTACTGGGAATCAGCTACTTCTGCTCTGCTATATATAGTAGACATACACTCAGTACATTGCAACTTTGTGTCGCAAATGGAAGAGAAGAGGCGCGGGAGGGAAGGGGGGGGGGGGATGCTCGTGTATTTACACTTTCCCCCCCTCGTGTTACCGCAAACAATAGTTGGCACTGCAAGTAGCGGTCTGACAAATGTGTTTTAAGTGAGATTTAACACCTTAAAAATATATTTGCGATTAACATTATGTAGAATACGAAACTTTAATTTGGAATGGGATACAACCATTTTTAAGTTCCAATGTGTGACACCGATTTCTCTAGCTACTTTCCGAAACCTTAGGGAATGTCGCACTTATCATGTTTGTTTCTACAACACGTTTTACATAAATTTACTTTCTTTATCATCAGCCAGTCATCGTCCACCGCTGGACATAGGCCTTTCTAATAGCATGCCACTGAGCTCGATCTTCAGCACTTCGCATCCAACCACATTAAATTTTCATTAAAATGATTTACAAAACTGTAAACCGCAATTGTGTATTGTAAATTGCTTCAACAACATTCTCGTCATCTTATTGTATGAACAAGGAAAATGCGTCACAGAATATTTTCAAATTACGTCTGTGATTGTACTAGTGATTGGCATGTGTCAAAGCGTTATCAGTTCGCGCAAATTAATGCAGGTACACGCATGCGGTCTGTAAGGTTATATCCGCATGCAGTCTGTGAGGTGATACTTGCATGCAGTCTGTGGGGTGATACCCGCATGTAATGCGTAAGGTGACTTTTATTAGTGTTATTCAACTTACGTTCTCATCGAATACTGATGAACTGGCGTCATACGTGCGATGGGATTGTTTGACTGCACCAGCACGCGTGTAGCTCGGTAATTTATTATTTACACAGCTCTATCGCAGTGCTCTGACTATCCGCGGCATCCTGCTTGGGTTCCCGCTCACGAATAATAATAAGCTTATCGCTTGGAGTCGTGAATGAATATTTATTTTGTATTTACACATATCCTTTTGAGTGTCGCATCTTGGTCGGTACATACATATAAAATTGTGTATTTAGACAATTTTCTCTGTACTTCTATTTCTTTATTAAGAACTACATTGAACAAGGAAGTGAATATATTAAGATTATTAAGACATATGAGATTATAGATACGAGACATCTTGTATCTTAAAATCTGTCTCGTCCCAAAATAGGCAGACCCTGTGTTAACGGTAAACAGACAACGTAAATATATACATACTTATATAGATACCTCGTCACTAACCCAAATACAGATCGAACAAACTCGTCACACAAACATTTGTCCTGGCTCAGCAATTAAGTCCACTTATAACTAGATGAAAGTGCTAATCAAACACTGTCGTACAGTGTAGGGTTTAATAACTGTAGTATAAAATGACTACTATTATTTAGGCAGTGCCAAAACATACATTTGTCTGTGCCGCACTGGCTGCCAGCTGGCGATTTGTCCACTCTCCACTAGCAATTGACTCAATTAATTAACTTCCATTTTGCAGTCCTGCCTTTTGAATTCTTCCCGGTGAATGACTACGTATTTTTAATAGACTTGCACTCTGGAAGTAAAAGTAATTTATGTATCTGTTTCAAATTCTTATATCAGCAAGTTTTATAGTCTTACATCTTCACCCATAAATATATATGTAGAACGATTTATTAAATGCCATTTTGATACATATCTGATTTTGATTTAAGTCTAATACCTACGGTTTATCAGTCACCATGTTGTATTTGAGGCGTCCTCAGTAAAAATATAAAACTATTTAGCTGCAACGAGTTATGATCACTATTGCTGTCAGTTAGACTCTTCTTTCCATAATTGGGCGATTCCTGTAGTTTGAAGTGGATAAGATCTAGCAAAGAATTTTATGTGACCATACTGTAATCATTGTGTGTAGTATATTTTAACATACTAGCAATGCCTGCGACTTCGTACGCGTGGATTTCGTATGTTTTGAAAAAATTAATTGACGTAACTTCTTTATTTGTTAACCGATTAAATGAAAAAAACACTAAATGTTAAGTGCAGCCCATCAAAATATAATCTTGAAAACTGCATTCAAATCTGATAAGCCGTTTCTGAGATTAGCGTGCACAAACATACAGACAAAATGCAAAAACATTGTTTTGGGTTCTCTTGCACACATAAAGGCACCCCCTATAATGAATTTTTAAATGTATTTGCCATGTACAGACAGCGAGCAGTTACAGTTTTATTAGATGTATAGATATAGATTTACTTATTAATATTTGCCCATGTTAATATACGTATATATCGTAAGACAAAAGTACAATAGTCAACAAACAAATTAATGCATAATATAATTCTGTAAATGGAAGTCTTACGTTTGCACATAAATTGGTTTTTCCTTTTATAAAACGTATGCAAAATATTCCATTATGTCCCATGGAGGTCAGTTTCGCAAACGAAAATCAAAATAAACACGCGCGGACCGGTCGAATGAGCCGTTTGGTGGCAGCTGTGCGCTATTTTGCATTATTTACGATAGCGCTTAAAAAGTTAATTTACATACGCGCCCGATTCAAAACTTGCCACGGTAAAATGTCCACTGTAATAATACGAGTTCGTGTTTAAATATAGCTAACGGATGAATTCAATAATTACTGTCGAGGATGTCAAAATTTAATTTAAATTGTTAATATTAAATACCTCGTTAACTTATATAAAGTTTTCATTTATTTGATTAATGCGGAAACGTTAGTGTGTGTGGTAATTTTTGAATCGTATGTTTCTGTTGCGTGTTGCTCTAGATGAAAAACAGATGGCGTTACAAGCGGTGTTATGACGCGAATTATTTCAAGGACTATATTAACGTATGAACTTTAGCAAATGCTATTTAAATACCTGAAGATAAATACGCACTTGAGTAAATATTGTTTAAATAGTCTAAAGATACTAGACAAGAATGCTAGGTAACACTTTAATTAAGTTTTGTTTGCAGAAATGTTTCTTTAGTCTGTACGCTATTTGATACTTACAAGTAATAATAAAAGTAATGAGCAAGATTTCACATACTTTATGAAGTGTTTACCATAGAAATACGAAAAGAGAAAGCAAATTTCAACAAGAAATAATGCCTGTAGGGACTAAAGCTACTGACAGATCATTTGGGTTGTTTCAATATTCTTTAAATTGTTACATTGTATTTTCTCCAACAGACATTCACGCCGCTGTCAGCCGACGTGACGCTGCAGGCGGACGCCCAGCCCGTCGAGTTCTTGCATGACAGGCAGCTCCAGTTTTTGGACTATGCTAACCTTCAACCTTACCAAGTAAGTTACTTCCAATATGGACAAACAAATCCGCGGACACTATTAGATAATATGAATTCTTAGAAAAGTCTCTTGTGACCTAAAATGTTTATTTTTAAAACTATTTCCTAAATGATGTAATGAATGTATGAACGAATGAATGAATGAACGAAAGAACGAACGAATGAACGGACGAATGAATGCATATGTATAAACAAATAAGGAACATACAGGTAAGTCACTATCTACACAAATGTTAGTTTCAATCCACAGAAGCAATAGAATCAGTTTAAAGAAAACGATACCTCGTTTTCATAAATATTTATTCCAACGCTTTTAATAGAATTGCATTCAAGTGTACGTCGCATGTATAGAACGCGAGGAAATGTACACGCCGAGCCACCTTTGTTTCTGACACTAAATTAACTTCAGCTAGATGGAATCATTATAATGCAGTGGAAAATTCCAGGAAACCGATACCTGTTATTATACTAATGTGGATATTACAATATATTTGCATATCTCTTATGTATATGTATGTGCCGCGTTATTTATTTACGAGGCGCATGGCGATTTTGGAATGCGCCTTGAATGATTCATGCAGAAACGGCATGATATTTCTATTCAATATAATATCCATGTAACTACCTACGAATGAGTCATAGCGAACTGTTTTATTGCATCGATTCTGTGTCAGGAAACGACCGAAAATAACATATGACGGCGTACTGTCGTTAAAACGTTTCTTTTTTAATCTCTTTCACTTGCATATTTGAGTTCGCGTGTTGTTCCGAGGGAGTATTAAAGTTATTGCAGCGTGTGTTCGCGAGTTAAATTGAAATGGCATATAGGTACTTGTATGTTCTAATGTATATCTGTTGTATGTTATAACCTGAATGTGATAACTAGTGATCTGCGTGCTGTATCACATCATCATCAGCAACATCATCATCATAATCATCATCATCATTGTCATCATCATCGTCATCATCATCGTCATCATCATCGTCATCATCATCGTCATCATCATCGTCATCATCATCGTCAT
>DWJK01004357.1:0-12097 GCA_018248815.1 Croniades pieria auraria
CTGTTGGAATATGGGTCTCCTCTCATATTGAGAGGGTTAAGGCTGTAGTCCGCCACGCTGGCCAAGTGCGGGTTGGCAAACTCACCATGTGTTTAATTACACATTTGTATTCAGTTAATCGGAATTTTATTTGGAGGAGAAGCGCGTATTTAAGTGGTTCTATGGTTTGGTCTACGCTTTATAAATATATAGTGTACAAGTGCACACCACATGAATATATTCGTCACCTTCGCCATTCACTCAACACATTCGCCAGTTGCTTCAAAATAAAATTTGTTTCATTTGTAAAGTAAGATATCTTTACTAGAATGTAATTGCATATTTTAATGAAATAGGACAATAATGATTCTTCATATACTGTACAAATTCCTAATTTAAAAATATAAAATACTCCACATTAATTTATTTTACCATCTGACAGACTTGCACAAACAGCCAAGATCATGGTGGCAAGCGTAATGATCCTCTCGTACGCCCTGATATTTTACGTGCCAGTGGACGTGGTCTGGAGGAAGCTGCAGGATAGGATACCGGCTAGAAACCACAGATGGGGCATGGGTGCTCTAAGACTCGTAGGCACATTATTCACAGGTAAAAGAAGAATATTGGCAAAAAATTATTACACTCTTTAACGCTGAAGGTATGCCTTAAAACCTTTCTCGTAGCTGACGGAAACAGACCTGCTTACATATTCCACCATATAGAGATGAGCCGAATTTATATGCTATAAATTTGCTTAACTACTTATGCAGGCAAAGTCACTTATCTCAGAAATCAACTTAAAATGTACGTTTCCATCATACGTCAAGTTCAAAAATCTGAGGCATTTATTTAACCAGTATATTTCTATTTTAATAATTTTATCATCTTGTTACATGTGACCTGTTGATCCAGTGGTTCAGTGGTTCATAACTAATTAATGAGCCTCGAATAACAGGTTCGAATCTAACCTATGACACATATTTAGGTATATAATAAGTAGTGGTACTTGTTATCTTTGGATGTTAATTATCTAAGTATGAGCTTTGAAATATTTTTAATGTAGTATGTACATACATACATCAGCTGTCCGATTACCAAAAATCAGTGCAGTTAACTGTATTAGTGATACCAGTAAAAACATACTTTATTTAAACAGGTTTTAACAGGTTTTGATACTTGTAAAACAAGAAGAATTATTTAGAAGATGTCCGATTTTAAGATTTTTTAATTTAGCGTATGAAGGGCTATGTAACACTTAAATCGAATATTAGACGGAAATGTATACATATTCACATCGCATCGATAACAATAGTTTTTCTCATATAAAGATTTCCGATTTTCCCTGTGCACATACGTTTATTTGCCCATACATTTTGAAAGGGCAGAGGAAAGACTTTGAATTGTAAATAGAAGTGATTAGAATTGCAAATGAATTTTGAGCCGTAAATCACCTTTAACTCTCCTTGATCACTGTTTTTTACTTTTACATGAATATATTTATTCGGCTTTCTGTACATACACCTAAATAACTCTTCATTCTCACTAAGTAAAAATTCACTAGCTCCTTACTAAGTAAACATACACAGATCTGTTGTTCGAAGTTCTTTGAGTTGTAGGAATAATACTGTGGGCGCCTACCGTAACGTTCATGCTACGACTGCCCCCGACACATTGCTACTTCTCGGTGTAGACGATGTTCAACATTTCACACGTGCAAAATATCAACCTGTTCTATTTTTACTTTTTCATAGCCAAAAAATAGTTATTCTTAGATTTTATTAAGTATAACATAACAGTAATTTATCGAGAGTAAATTGTAATATGTTATCCTCATAATTTTTGCTGTCTTGGAACATTTTAAATTAAAATATTATAATAGGAAAAGTTGGACATTTTGGATTCTACTTTCTGAACTGCAGATGACTATCGCATAGAGATAATAGGACTATACTCGGCTACTGATGTCCACTCGTAGACTGAAATCCAATGACTATGTGGCTGATATTGATGATAATCAGTGCTGCTGAAATATCAAGCCTGCAGCTCCTATTCAGGAAGACAAATTTACTCCTCACCCGTCTATTCTAGACAGTACTATAGCTACTTAAGACCACGATACAAATCTGATACTCTATATCACTATATGGGAAATACTTCGAAAATTTTATTTACATGCAATCTCTTTTTTATTTTGATTTCTCTACCCTTTCTTTCTCATCCATGACATGAATATAAGTCTGACTTTTTTTCAGTGGGCCTTGCTGCTGCGATCCCAAAGCTGGAGCTCTTCATGGAGCTCATTGGAGCAGTCTGCCTATCCGTCATGGGCTTGCTACTGCCCTCAATAGTAGAAACCGTATGGCTATGGGGCAAAGACCTGGGCCGTTTCAAGTGGATTCTGATCAAGAACTTCCTAATCGGACTATTCTCATTAGTGGCGTTGGTGTCTGGAGTAGTCTACTCCATCATAAGTATGCTGGAGAAATTGTGATAAGAGTCGCTGATGACTCGATTTAATTTAATAATGATTTTGTAAAATTGGTTTTAAGACCACTTTTCACTCAGACGTGAGCCATCCATATGTACACTTTACTGCATTGTGTAGGGTTTTAAATAAATTAATTGTATACATTGTATAGTTAAAAACTACAGTACAAATAATATCTAGATAAAAAATAAAGTATAAATTCTTATAAAGTGATAGTAAACTCTGTATAATATTCATGCCATTTCTTATATTTAGGTCAATTAAAATGTCTAAAAGAAATATAATAAAAATTATGATAACATTTTAACCGACTCGCTATGGATGCGGTGCGTATGAAAATATGTTGCGTTTGACTCTATCCACTGTTCAAACGCATAATGTGCTCTACCGACTCTACAATGGGGAGCGTTCTGATGAACTCTTTGAGATTATGCCGTTACCACTTTTTTTGCACCGCACTACACGTCGAAGGACTAAATTCCACCCTCACCAACTGGATTCCCGGCAGTCCACAACGCTGCGCTTTAAACACTCTTTTCTGCCGCGCACCTGCAAACTGTGGAATGAGCTTCCTTCGGAGGTGTTTAAAATACGCTAGGATATGGGGTTCTTCAAACAGAGCGTGAAAAAATTCCTTCAAGGCAGGCACCATATTGGTAGCCCTTGATGTTTCAAATGTCTATAGGCAACGGTGTCCACTTACCATCATGTGGGCCACCTGCCTGTTTGCTTTGCCTCTTAATATAAAAAAAATATATTTCTGTCGCATCGTGATATCGCCAATATTACCTAATTAGCACGTAGCGTTTCTATCTTGTTTTGATTTAATTTAATATTAATAAATGTTTGACTGCCTCGTTGGTCGAGTCCTGGGGTCAAATCCCGGGTCGGGTACTATTGGAATTTTCTAATTCAGAATTTCTAGTAGTGACTCGAAGTCTACATTTGAGCCCGATGTATGGTCATAGGTTCACCACCTATTCCAGGGGTCTTAAACGTAACGTGGTGAAATGTGGGATTGAACTTCATTCCTCTGCCTATCCCTTTGGGGATGACAGGCGTGATGTTTCGTTTTACATGTTTAAGTGATGCGATGGCTGTTGTAATATGGATATAAAAACGTAGGTATTATACAATAAAGGTAGATGAGTTCCACGTTTGACTAATATTTATTTTTAATATTATATTAGAAAAGTGTAAATGTTCGAATTTATTTTTATTAATGATACATGTATTTCAATATTAGTGATTATATGTACAAGATTAAATTATGTAGTGGCTTACCTCATGTATGATTTTTTAAAATACCCAGACTAGTTTCAGTCTCCGCCACTGCCTCGTTGCGATCGGCTAAAGCTCTCGAAGAAAGACCGTCTAAATCTTTGAAAATAGACTAAACCGAAAAAATACTCATGAGTTAAGCCACGAATTATATTATAGTCTAAAATACAACAAATTATCTTTTAATGAGACAAATCTTACAAACGAATATACAGAAGTACTAAAAATATTTGATGAATTATTTATTCGTTACCATGTTGAATAGAGCAATATCCTATTAAAAATGTCTAGGAATTAACCATTTATCATAATGAACAGTTACTAGTAGCTGACACCTCAGTTTACATGGGCGGTTTGGCGAGCTTGGCACCATATAAATAAGGACAGAAAATTAATTTATATATATTTAATTATATAAATTACACCCAAAAACCAGCCCCATGGATGCTATTTTCAAGTTTATTCAACGCTACAAAATGGTAAAAGTCATTTTTTATTTTAATGAAAAACAACTTGACTACCTTCTTAAATAAAATTTAGACTAATTTATGTGTATAATTTAATTTGTAATTTAGACTAATTAATGCATTAAAAATATAAATTAAATTAAACTTTATGGATTGAAGTTTTATTTTATTTCCATGACTATTATGAAACATCGTCCGAAAAACGAAGCTTTGCAATTATTTTTATCGCTTAATATCACTGCTTGGATTGTTTGCTAATTTAATATGCGCAGAGCTTCAGAACAAGCGTTGTATAGGAAGTCCTTAAGCTGTGTTGAAAGCCTCCTATGCACGGAGACTAATATTACTGCTCGAGATAAATCCACACGCGCCTTTGCAAATTTACGATCTGCCAGCGCTAAGAATTTACGAGATCCGCCCGAAGTGTTACAGCGACTCGAAACTTAACGCACCGTTATTAACGTCAAGTGACGTCAAGTCATGACGTAATTGCTGGCATTAAGCTAATTCTGCAAACCAGCAACTCAAAAGGATAAAAGAACTCTGGCGGCGATCGGCCTATAAACCTGCAATATTCATCCGAGGCCCAAGGGAGAGGGAGTCTGGAAAACAGCGCGGCACGATTCCACCCGTGCTAGTAGAAGCTGGGACTCTTCCTTTGTCCATAATAAATCTAATTTAATAATTAAAGTGACTTTTTATTATTTGTTGTGTGGTAATAAAGCATTAGCATTAACCCTTTTATTGTTCCCTTGTTGAACACGGGTCCCCTCTGAAAATGCGGAGAGTAAGCCCATATTCGACACGCTGCCATATGCGGCTTGGCAGACTTCATACTCCTTCAGAAACTCGATGTTTTCCTTCACTGTTTCGGCAATATTCATATTAATTTTACACTATTATAGCACTGTTACTCCCGGATTTGGAGATTGAATTATCAGCCACTAGCCTATCACTGCCACATATATATAAGTTTGAGAATTGTCATATTATAATTTCTTCTATTTGGTATAAAACTAGCATCCTTCGGTTCAACAGACAGGGTCTCAAAATACTGGAGCAGTAGAACATTTATTTATTATTTAAATTCAGTGTTCGTTCCACATTAGGTCAAGGGCACAATAATGTATATACATAACAAATGTTTATAACATACATAACAAACGTAACATTGTTTTCATATTTTTATCAAAATATAACGTTAGGTCTCTTAAAACATAAACAGAGAACACCATTCAATACTTCATAGGATATTTACAATATGTTTAGATTAATTCTGCGGTTTTTTTTAATTAAAGGAGGAGCAATTACGAATATCATAAACGTAGCAGAATTTAATGGGACTTCAGCGACCACTATTTTGAAAATTAAATGCACCGGGGTAAAAAACTTTTTCAAGTGAGTATCAAGTGTTTCGATTATATTCAGGTACATATATTTACAATACTTAAAAATTTCCGTCTTCCGCATTGTACTAAACAGTGTATAAATGAAATACAATAGATATTTTTTATCCAAGTAAAAATTACTTTTGTTTTCTTTTGTTACTTTTACTTTTACTCGTTTCATTAAGACAAAGCTTAGCGGATTGAAATCGCAATGCAGATATTATTAAAGTAATAGTATCAGTAATAAAATTTCCTTCAAGAAGAAGTACTAATACGGAATGATAAAGAAGACCAGATTATGCAGTTTGTCTTTGTCTATCGTTTGTAGACTATGAGAAAGCATTTGACTTTTTTCTTTTATATAATTAGCCTAGCAAAAAGGCAGACGGGCCACCTGCTGGTAAGTGGTCACCGTCGCCTATGGACACTTGCAACACCCGAAGGGTGAGAGCTCTCTTTGCGCTTTTGTTGAAGAACTCCATGTCATAATGCTCCGGAAAAACCGCGGACCAACTTTCAGACTCAACACCAATTATATATCAAAATACATAAGTAAAATATTTATCAAAATGCAACCGGTTAATTTGTTCGAGTGGTTCACACATTATGCAGACAAAACTTATATGTAATTTTGGGTATCGACGCCCAAAATGCAGCACAGATATTTCCATCTCGGATCGCGACATGCCAAGACCTAAGCCTCGAACACAGCGATCGCAACTCCCTTCACTGTCATTGCAATTGAGGCATAATATACAAACTGTGTAAACTAGGCCAGACACCTTCATTGTGGTATAACGTTGGCTCGATTCAATACGTTATTGATTTTTTGACAAATTATTGAGTGTTAGCAAATAACCTAATAAAGAAGGCCTCGCTATGGCTTCGGGCGAACATCAAAGAAATTGAGGCCGTAAGTTTCATATTTTATAAAAATATTTTTTCTCTCGTCATACAATAACTGTATCCCTACTCGCACATGGCTAGCGTGGTAGACTATGGCCTTAGCTCACTCGTTCTGAGAAGCGACTCGTATCCAAGAGTGTAATGATAAAACGGTCGCAAAGAATCTCTTTATGTAAACAGAGATTATTCATCTCAATCGTAATGACGTAATTATGTTTTACTTTACAGCGGTACTATTTTCTGGTGTTCAGGGTTCCTAACCTGACAAATAATCATTGTAAAACTTAATTGTGCACCAAGGTTTTTGATAGCATTAAAACTCAACATTAACTACAAAATATGAAAACGGTTACAAAATTTTCCACTAATGTTCATATATTTAACAAGAAAAGATCGGATTGCTTCTTATTTAGATTAGACTACAATCTTGCAATTAGTCTATACTAGAAATATTTGTAACAGCTTAAAAAACTATAATATAAATTCTGTTTTGTCTCCCAAGCCATGAAACCCGTACTAACCAGTTTTTATGAATTTATTCCAAAGCTTTACTGATTAATAATTGATAATAAGACGTAATTGTCTTCAAAATGTTAAATATTACTAATAAATTATGACATCAACGTCGTAATAAGGTCAAATTCTGTTACTGTAATAAGAAGACTCCGTTATGGGGGAGTTAGACAACACCGTACTAATTCCTAACCAAACATTTACTGCAGCGACCGCAGACTTGAAACACAAATCTCCGGTTCGTCATAAAATTCCAGGCAAATAATAAGATAGATTTTTTACCAAGATAGTTATTAAAACAACTATATCCGTCTGAAAGATATGGTTACCGATGGATATGTTAGACCTAAACTAGGATCGTATACAATATATAGAGATAACCATCTCAATGTATATATCTGTTATCTGATTAGAGTAGGAAGGACTATATTCATAATGATTTATACTAAATGGACTATTACTTACCAACAAGATTGATTCTCGCAGACTTAACCAATTAATACTAACTAATCGACCTAAAAACTAATGAATATATAACAGACTGCCGTTAATGAATTCCTACCATTCTTTATGATATTCATGAGCGGCAGCAGCCATTTTTTATTGCAGAGTGCTCATTTATTCTTGTTAATAAAAGTTTAACAAAAAATAGTGCTATGTACATATAGCATGTCAAATGCTTAGCAACGTATAAAATTAACTGTATCAGTATTATTTTTGTTAATCATACGCGTGTTCGACGACAATAAAAATGCAGAAACCCACGCAATGACCCGTCAGACGATATAATTAGTACCACAAAACTTCAGAGATCTTTGAGTCAATGAAAAAGACTAGTGTTAATTGAAAACAATGTTGACCTAATTTCTCATATATTTTCAAGTTCACAGCAGTAACTGACAAGCATACATTTTTAATTGGAGATATTTCGTTCGCGTTTCGTTTTTGGGGCAAACGTGTCATGCAGTAAAATATGTATTCGAATGTACGTACGACCTTCGTGTTTTTTGGAACTCGTAATTGTGCATTGGACTTCGACGAGCTTCAAACTTCAGAATGTACACTCATGTTTCAGCATGTCGGAAAAATACTTTACATATGATTATATTTTATAATTTTCTTTTACTGAAAAATATTATAAATAATTAAAGATTTCCTGATAAGTAATATCTATACAACATAAATTTGTAGTACACTAGTATGAAAAAAGTAAGAATCAAAACTATTATGATTGAAATCAATAAATATCTAAGGTGATATGTGTATATTATGTGTCATACACAGTCTTTTGATTACTTTATCTCTACCGAAGCTGTGATCTCTGTCATAAATAATGAATGCTGCTTAATGTCAAGTGGAAAGACGAGGGAATACGAGATGTTAAAACTCCGTCCTCAAGGATGCCAAATCGTGAATGTAATTTATGTTCTTGTGTAAATTAAAACTAAAGCCGAATAATATCAAATGAATTAAGTGACGTCACATTCTTGTTCTCATCAAAATTGTTGACTCGGAAATCTGCTTACATTTAAGCATAAAATGTTAAGAATATGATAAGCTTCTATTA
Organism: Croniades pieria auraria; assembly: GCA_018248815.1. Classification (NCBI taxonomy): domain Eukaryota; kingdom Metazoa; phylum Arthropoda; class Insecta; order Lepidoptera; family Hesperiidae; genus Croniades; species Croniades pieria. The sequence continues at coordinate 8,593 of DWJK01004357.1, forward strand.
GTTGCTATAGAACGAAAGCATCGTCGAAAAGTGTAATAACAATAAAAATAATAATAAAGTTATTAATTTACTATTTTAACCTGCCAGTTACGTCTATTCCAATCTCTGCACCAAACCTGTGAATACATCACCCTGACGGACCGTCACTGCCGGACATTACTATTTACCATAGAAGTACCGTCAGACATTATTATTGAATATAGAAGTACTAAAACCATGGCGAATTCATACGTCACTTCAATACTTTTTGGTCCAATGTAATATTACTTATACTCAATGTTGTATCAAGTTCAATGTATTATTACTTAATATCACGGGAAGTGCAAGGAAATAAGCCGCAACTATAATGAATATAATAACCCTTTCCAGGAACGAACGCGACTAACGGGCCCCTCGAGTTCTTCAAGCTCAATTTATATTCAGCCAATTTCAAGAGTTAGTAACGTATTGCAAGGAACATGTGCTCAATACATTTTTACTGAAAATATCAAATGTATTCCATTTATTTTAAGCGTTTATTTATTTTTTCGTCGTGCGGCTTTTATCGTTTTTAAAGGTAATATTATTATTCCAAATAATATTTCATACTCAATGTATACTAAACGAAATATATGGAACAAAGAGATTCATATTGGGAATAAAAGGAAAGGAAATTTTCGTTACGTATCTGTACCTAAGACCCGGCACAGGTACCTCTGTAACCTTCCGGGAACTTGATAAAACCCTTTTCAAACGCAACAATGAGTCTTTGTTAGGGAAAATTACTTGCAATTGATATATCCCTACAAATTGAAAGGTCGCATAAATTTTCGTTTCACGTTGATTTGGCATGATTTCAAGTTCGCTTATAATATTGGTTTCTTTTCTATTTTGGTATTATTAACTGAATAATAATATTCAAATTTTACAAGTGATTATAGCTGAGGTGGACTGGCCTCCTTGCATCCTGGCATATCACGTGACATACCGTCACTTGATTAAACCGCACGCCCACCAGTCCTCTCGAATTTTATGACTGGAAGGTATAAATCTTTCGAATAGAAATTAATAATCATCGTAAAATGTATACATCCCGTAATCGTAAAACCCCGCAAACATTTTTGATGGGACGCGGACAGATTGTAGAATTTCATCCGCACAACAGATTTCGCATTTACGTAATACAATTATTTTTCAAAAGGAAATATTATTATAGTCCTTGTCTACTGTATTGAAATTTGCATGTAAGAGGTAAATGTAAAATATTTTACTATTAAATGTTTTGTGCGTATTTATACACATGATTAAAACTGTAACGGCTTAACTCACGTACGTTTTTCGGGATTGCCCGACTACTTTCGAACCTGTATGAGGTCCTTCCTCATGAGCACCCGTCGCTTGCAGCGAGGTCGCGACGGAGACTGCGCAGCGTCGCACGAGTGGCACGGCATGAACGCTGAGGCGATGCAGCGGCGAGCACTTCTTTCAGGTTGATGGAGTGGCTATGGGCTCTCCAATAGCGCCAGTAGTAGCCAATATCTTCATGGAATCTTCTGGATCTTCATCACCTTCGCCTCAGCGTTCATGCCGCGCCACTCGTGCGGCGGCGCGTAGTCTCCGTCGCGACCTCGCTGCAAGCGACGGGTGCTCATGAGGAAGGACCGCGTATAGGTCCGAAACTAGTCAGGCAATCCCGAAAAACGTACGTGAGTTAAGCCGTTACAGTTTTAATCAAATGTAACATAATTAAATCGATATTCACAGTCCAATGCGTACTTAAACAATAAATTATCGGAAAAAACACTTTTTGAAATGTAACTTCACGCCTGTAATCTTTGAAGGGGTAGGCAGAGGAGTGTAGTACCTTCCCACGTTTCACCAATTACGTTTGTCCCATGGAACAGGTAGTGAGCCTATTGCCGTACACCGAGCCCAAATCCAGACTCCGAATCACTACTGGAAATTCTAAATTATAAAAATCCTATAGTACCCATCAAGGGGTTTGAACCCAGGACCTTCCGATCAGCAGTCGCACTTGCACCTAGGTTTGCACCCTGTAGCACCTAGGTTATAGTTAAAACATATACAAGTTAATTACTATCTATGAATCGGCTCGAATATGCCAAGGTATCACTTCCTGCCGACACCTATCACCGATCGATCAAGTGCGAACAACGCCCTTTCAGGACGGAAGTCCATTTCCACACCGGTGGCTTCGTAATTCCAGTTTGCGATCTCAACCCGTATGTTTGAAATTGCCTTTATCAAGTTTTGAAACTTTGAATTATTACAACACAGAGTTAGCTCGCCGTAGGTAGGTACATAATATCGTACATTTTCGGAATACATGAGCAATTTTTATTATATTTTATATGATTCGCTAAGCAATGACCAACATGACTTTTTATAACAATATTATTACTATACCATCAAACCTGGACCCTTACGATGTAGGCAGAGACCATTAAATATCAAATATTTTTACTAACGAACCTGACGTGCTGTAAACAAACTACACATCCGGATCCATAAACAATACTTGTATAACGATGTCTATGAAAAGTGTAATACGGCACTAAAAGTCAGAGATTTTTTAAGTGAGCGTTTGTTGTTTAGTTTTCGTATGTCAGTTTCGCTCGAAGCCTTCCATGTTTGCCAATAGCAAGCGATCTGTAATGTTCTACACCGCTGGGCACGATTCGCTCAGAGATCGGTGAGTAATAGGAGCAAATTTTGACGAGTGGTTTCGACTAATTTTGTTCACTGGATCAAAAATATTAAGGAATGAATTATCTAGACGTTTCTTCGAAGTCGTCTATAGACAACTTGAAACTCGCCAAACGAACTGCCCTCTGGCCCATACACATATGTATATACACTTCCATATATAAATACTAGTGGTTAGCTTCAGAAACGCCTTCTCAACAGTAGAATATCCAGTTAATCAAAATAATAATAACAGTAATAACTATTGAGTAGAACTCATTACCACAGAATCCGAATTAGTATTGAAAATATAAAAACGCTTCTATTAATGTAAATGTAACTGTCTATTGTAAATCAAGAGTGTCAGTTCTAATCCCCCGCGCGTAAATCTAGCCATAGAAAAATATCTGTTAGTTAGTTATCCAAAGAATAGATTAAACAATTTACTGAAGTTATTATCATCCATTCTATTATAGTCGCAGAGATAAAAGTCCAATCTACCACGGGGTCTATTCTCGTATCGGGTGACGTCACTTGTCTTATAGAACATGCTAGTGCAAGAACAAGAACACCCGTTTATTCACATTATTTGACTGCAACGTTATTGTTCTTAGATTAATAATTATTATTATTTCTCCTTATAGCGAGTGATAATTTATAATTCAATATCAATAGCCTAGTGGTTTGAAATTTGGCCTCTCACTCCGAGAGACCAGGTTCAAATCCTAGCGCGCACCCTTAATAATGTGCGTTTTAAGTTTAAATATCACTTGTTATTGTATTTGTGCCCGGTGCATGGCAATAGGCTCACCACCTATTC